>SZYD01000450.1:0-89729 GCA_009363875.1 Mikania micrantha | reverse complement strand
GACATATCATCCACTCTGACATGTTGTATATTTTATGTGTTGGATGCAAAGGAATATTAAATAGTTGAAGTACGGAGTGCACACTCGTTTAGTATTTCTGAGCTCCAGACCAGCGCGTGGGTCAAAGGGGACGCGCCCCTTGCGGGGTCCTAGGGGCAACGCCCCAAACCTAAACGAAATTTACTTATTTGTTATGTTCGGAATTAACTTGACCAAGATTCGACCCGCCAAAACCAACCGCCAATAACTACCATGCGTTGGTTGGTGATTAACAGAAACGAACTCGCAGAATCATGATCAATCGAAATACGTATCCCTGAAATTCTCTCTATTGGATTATCCCAATTCAGTTTCTTGAACTCGGAAGGGTAGAAATTTGATTTCAGATAGTGATTTCATACACGAAGATTTCCAAGCGATTATAGAGCGAGTTCTCCATATGACCCACGGTTAGACAATATTTGTCTTGCATATGATTCGTAATATGCTTTATTTAAACTTATACAAGTGAATCCGTATGTCTCCTAGTGTACAACATCAAACTCAAGTAATGCTAGAATTACCCAATCACCAGAAAAAGATATCTGAAATAAATGCTTAGAGAGTTTGAAAAAGCTACAAATTATTGAGTGTGTTAGATTACATGTAGTGTCACATGTGTAGAACAAGACAACAATTATCTTATGTTTATATTATGTCACACCCCCAACTCCCCGTGCGGTGTCAGATCGCGCAGGCGTGACTGTCAGGATCTTATGTAACCTCTGTGCCAGAACGTCGCCGGAACAGTGAGCAACAGTAAACACGAACAGTAATTCAGGTACACATTAGGAGAAACTATGTTTATACTATTATGCAAAGGGATTAGCATGAAACTATTAAACGATTGTCTGAACCTGACTAAAATCTTAGGATTTACAGTCAGAAAACATGTCAGACAACACAGCGTTGCAACATAAATACGTGATGTGATATGCTTTGGTGTAAACGTATGTGAGGATAAACAAAACAAAACTATAACAGTTTTTGTTGCGGAATGCTAAACCGATGAGTTATTCGTATAGGTGACGATCTGTAAGAATGATTCTGATAGTTTAAACGTTCTGAAATAATGACCTAACAGTAGAAAACAAGAATCAGAAAGCCAAACCATCGTCGTGTTCGTTCGAATGACGATTCGAACGAATACGCGCGATGGCGACGCGATCTGACGAAACGATAACGAAAATGAATAACGATACGAACGATCATAAATTCAAGGAAATAAAATATTCCTTTTTACAATTTTGAAACTCATCACAAATGTGATTAAACAAAACCGTTTTGTTAAAACGCGAACAAATTTAATAAAAGCGTAAAATATTATAATTCGATATTTTATTGTACGCAACGATATTTAATATAATTTCTAATAATATTTATAATTTTGTCATCCTAAAATAATTCTTTTATTGTGTTACGAAAAACGCGCGTTTAATTTTCGGAAACGTAACGAAAACGCGAACCGAGCAAGAAAAACGAACCCGAACTCACACGGGGAATAAATACCCTTAATGAGTCCATTTTGCTCATTTCTCCTTTCTCCTTCTCCACCAAACCCTAATTCCCGGTTTTGATATGTCACCTCCATTAACACCTTCAACCAAGCATATCTCCCTCATTTCTCATCCGATTTGAGTGATTCTTTCGCCCACGCGTAGCCCTCGACATCCTCTACACGAAAGTACAAGGGATCTGCCCTAAGAACATCTGAAACGCAGGTAATCTGAGTTCAAAGTCTCGAAAATAGAGGGTTTTCATCCTTGTTCTCTAACCCACTGTATAATCGGTTTTAAAAACCTTTCTACACCAACCCACAGCCTCGCAAACCATCCTATTGCATAACATCACCCACCGAAGACCACCATTAGTCGTGGAACACATCTGGGCGGCGGCCGGCCGAAGCAAGCCAACAGCTAAGCCGAATGGCCTAAGGTCGAATGACCTTGGCCGAAGCTCTTCATTCGCTGGCCACCTTCATTCGGTCGGCTGTTCCATTCGACCACCTCAGTCGCCGGTCATTCGCTGGCCATTTCTTTCATTCGACCGCCACCATAGAACCACCACCATTCGCCACTTTCATGCTGTCGGTCTTCTTCATTCGGGACCATGGCTCAGTCGGCAGTTAGGTGCTTCGGCCACCCCAACCCTTTTCGGCTGAGCATCACTTTCATTCGGACAACTGGTTTTGGCCGGACCACCCCACACCCAAACTGTTATCATCATTCTCAAGAACATCAACCTTGACTACATTAGATCGGTTAATCAAATGTTGTTCCTAGTAGCATCATGCGTCAAGGAACATGAGACAGAAAAACTACTTGGGCCAGCAAGTAATTAACAACGCCCAAAACTCAGTTGGTGGGCCATTTCGACTAGTAGGCCCAAAACTTGACTAATTTGGCCCAATAGTACATGTTAGCCCAAAAACGCAGCCCAACAGTAGGCCTAACCACGCCTTAATTGTCAACAGTTGGCCCACATAATCATTTCCCGGCCCAATCAGTTTTGTAGTTGGCCCAGGAAGCCTTAGGCCCAAAATTTAATGACTTGGCCACTATGAAATACTTATTTCACTTAGCCGGCCCAATTCACCCAGGCCCAACAGCCCCTATATTGGGCTAAATCCAACAGTTAAGCCAGTCCACTCGGCCCATCACGGGCCCAACTCCTGTTCTTGATCCACTTTGGCCCAACTTGAACCCATTTGATCATTCAGCCTATTGGGACTAAACTGGCCCTCATACTTAGTTCACACACTTACATGGCCCTTGATTTTCTTGACTTTGGCCCACATATGATTCCGACTCAAATGAACCAGGCCCAGATTGGCCCAGGACCTAATATACTTCGGGCCAGGATGAAACAGGTGGGGCCCAGCAGAATTAGCCCGAGGCCCATCGAGTTTGACTCAAGGCCTACTCTTAAGGCCCATGGCCTAACTTTTGGGGCCATTATGCAAGTAACTTGGCCAGTGGTTTACTCTTGGCTCAAATGGGGTTTCTTGCAACTCATTTCCACTTCAGGCCCAACATTTCTTAGTGGGCCCACCTCTAGCCCAACAATGCCCTCGCGGCCCAATGAAGGCCCACAAGGTAAATTGTGTACTAGGCCTTGTAACACTTGGCCGGGCCATTGTATTCCAACAGCCTATATCATTGGCCCACACATTCCAATTAGGCCTAACAACTCTTAATCGGTCAAGAATAGCTCAAGGCCCATGGGTTCCGGCCCGAGGCCCAACTTGTTACACGAAGGCCCAACAATTGACTTGGTCACATGGTTCGGTCCACACCCCATTTTAGGCCACATGGGTTTAACATATTTCATAAGCTCAAAACGTTATGTATCAAGAGAATGTTGTCTAATTAATTCATTATTATATGAATAATGCCCAAAGCTACAAGATGATAACTCATAATGACATTTGCTTAAAACAAATATACGGGACCGAACGGAGATCATGACCAAGCCTTACACGTGTTAACCAACTTTAGGATTAACACCTACACATACACATACAAGACCCTACAAATTTATACTTACAAATTTAAACAACGTGAAATCAACACAGGATTGTGAAAACAATATCAACTACAACAAAGAGCGCGTGCATTCTTGTTTGAGACTAAGTCAACTACCACAACCACAAGGTGAGTTCATTGTCCCTTTTCAAACTATTTTGGTTTTAACTCGGGACTGAGAAGCATGTTATACATTTTAAAACAAATGTTTAAATTTAACAAAATGCTTTTATGCTATTTAATTATGCCAAGTGCTAAAGGCATAAGACATTATTTAAACTAAATGCTATTCAATTATGCCAAGTGCTAAAGGCATAAGACACTATTTAAACTAAATGCTATTCAATTATGCCAAGTGCTAAAGGCATAAGACACTATTTAAACTAAATGCTATTTGATTATGCCAAGTGCTAAAGGCATAAGACATTATTCAAACTAAATGCTATTTGATTATGCCAAGTGCTAAAGGCATAAGACACTATTCAAACTAAATGATATTTGATTATGCCAAGTGCTAAAGGCATAAGCTACTTGCTAATACTAAAGCTATGTGTAAATACCAAGTGCTTAGGGTATTTGCTATCTGATGATGTTATTATGGGTGCTAATTCTATGAGGTTATGCTACAAACTACTACTATGAGTTATGCTAAATACTAAGACTATGGGTTAGATTAAATGCTAATACTACGGGTTTATGCTACAAGCTAACACTACGGGTTATGCTTAATACTAATGCTATGAGACTGTGCTACTTGTTAATGCTATGGGTTATGCTAGAGACTAATGTAAACTCTAAATGCTAATGATGCTATGATGCTATGGGGATACTAAATATAAACATACATGCATACATGCACATTGAATACTTGAAACTATGGATACTATAAACTCTTGAATGCTATGTGATTGCCATGCTCAAACAACGGTTTGGCCTCTCAGTGCTTGCCTTACTGGTTGTAAAGCTAGTTCTTGTGCACAAGTTACGTAAATGCTGGAAACTTTTAATGCTATAAACTATTGGCTATGGAAGAACAATAGTTGGTCTCTCAGTGCTTGCCTTCATGTGTTCTTCCTAGTCGGGACTTGAAGAACAATAGTTGGTCTCTTAGTGCTTGCCTTCATGTGTTCTTCACAGTCAGGACTAGAAGGCACCTATTATGGTCTCTCAGTGCTTGCCATAAGGTGTCCTTCATGGTCTGAAGCGAGGAAATTGACTGATGGTCTCTCAGTGCTTGCCATGCAGTGTTTCCCACAAACTATTTACTCAGGTGATAAGTGACTAGGACGATTTTGGTGAACCTTCATTGACTTTGTGTCATCCTGGGAATCCCTTATCTCCCCCTAAGTTGCAAATAAATCCTGGGGCCGGTATGGATTGTTACTGAATTCTTGCGAGCATTCAGTTGTCTATTCCGGTAACATTCAAACAAACTCACGGATGCTATGGGTAAACTTACAAACAAAATGCTTAAACTATTCTGGGGAAAACAAAATCGAATGGTAGGTAAAATGCTTAATTATCATTAACAGCAATGTCCTATGCGACTTAGTATGTGGTGGGACGGCGTCTGGGCGGGTCGTAGGCTCGACTCAGGGGTATGCCCTATATATAAGCATACCGAGTTGGATGATACAGGTGGTGTTAATGAGATTGAGGTTGTTACCTAGGGGATGCATGAATGCTTTGAATCAATATCATAAACTTTTAAACACGATGCTTGTTAAACTTTTTGAAGCTATTACATACGAAGGCTATGGACTTATAAACTTTGAAAACAGTAAACTAAAGCTATGATGAAGGATGAATAGAATGGTAGGTAAAATGCTTAATTATCATTAACAGCAATGTCCTATGCGACTTAGTATGTGGTGGGACGGCGTCTGGGCGGGTCGTAGGCTCGACCCAGGGGTATGCCCTATATATAAGCATACCGAGTTGGATGATACAGGTGTCGTTAATGAGGTTAAGGTTTTACCTAGGAGGTTTGCAAAAGCTATTTTACAACTACTAAACCTACATGAACTCACCAACCATCGTGTTGACTTAGTTTTCTTACATGCTTTCTCAGGTGATGCACAGGATTAAGCTAAAGGTCAGGATTGCATACTAGGTTGCCAGATAGCAGACCTAGTACTTTTGAGAGACACATGTTTTGTTAACATTTGTAACTTAACCTTGTAAACTTTAATTCTATGCTATATTATGCTTTAGTTATTCTCAATGTTGATGCTATGTAAACAATCTGATCATCACGATTATCACTAACGATATCGTGCCCCGGGAACCTTCCGCCCGACGGGGACTCCGATCCTACCCCGCCGGCCCGGGGTGTGACATCTTAGTTCTTGGTCATATAGAACGACTCTATATGAGTTACACAAACATGTGGTTTTGTAATTAAAACGAGTTTTGATAAATACGCAACGGAATAGTTAAAATGTTAAGCAACGGAATAAGTAAATTGTTACAGACACTACATGTTTAAAATAGTTTCAAAACCAAGCAATACAAACATAAGCCTAGGATCAGAGTCTATATGCATGCCAGACTCCTTAATGCATCTACGTGTGCATCCTAGCTTGTAATCCATCAATTACCTAAAAATACATGCGAAAACATGTCAACTATAAAGTTGGTGAGTTCACAGGTTTAGACAGCAAGTAAAACAGTAAAACAGACATATACTGGGTATGTTAAGTTGTTTGTTGGATCTACGATCCGTGAGTGTGTCAGTTCATCTTAATGAAACTCGACTGTTTCCGTTGCCTCCCCGGGTCATCGCTGAACCCGGCAATCAGCATCGATATTACGCTCGTTATGACCTCCAGTCAAAGTTGTTGCCGAGCAAGGCTAGTCAAACCCAGTAGTACTACGTAATAACGACTCGTTTGTTACACAACTAACGGTAATAATACGTGAGGACTTGTAGCGATAATAGTTACACTCAAAATAGTTTTACAACATACCAGTCATATATCTAAAACAGTTGCATAGTATGCTCACCCCAAGAGTTTAACAAAACCGTTAAAGAGTAAAAGTGGGGCTGTAAACTCACATGAGTCTAGTAGTGCGTTCGTACATGAACGGAGTAGTGCGCCTCTTTAGCGGTTACCTATATCACATAGGTGTCATGAGTTTGCGTTTACATTCGTGTTGGCCTCACAGGACCGTGTTCGTGTCCAAACAACTCCAAGTTGTTATGTGGGTCGTGTTGACCGTGTTTGACCGGGTTGACCGTGTTTGACCCCTACGACCCGTTGGTGAAGTGTTTTAGTTAAAGTGATCGTGAAACGTGCGACTTAGTGTCGTGTGATGTGTGTGAACACATAATATGCATTCGTGGGATATCTTACTATTAATAGTAAGTTTCCATTTTAGAAAAGTTTCTATTTTAAGCAAGTCATGCAAGAAATCACTTTTCGTTTATTCTAATATGCATATTTAGCCTATATGATCATGTTATCACATAGCACATAGTTACACTTAGTCATTTAGTCACGTTTCTCGTTTAAAAGCTACTATTTATAGAAAGTTTGCATAACTCATTATTTTAATCATCAATAATCCCTTTTAACATGGTCCTAAAACTCTCAACATTATCATACTAACTCAAGCTTGGCCAAATCGACATTTAAGAACAAGTTCACTAGCCAAAGTTTCCATTTATGGAAACTTGTAACAAATAACCATATTTCAATGATTCTAATGAATCAAATCATCTAATATCATCATGTTATGATCAAATAATCATGTTAGACATTCAAGCAACATCAAGTTCATAAACCTTTAACCTTTTGTAACTAAAAAGTTACTATTTATAGAAACTATGGTGTAAATCACTACTTTTAACGATACACATTACCTAACACATCAATATTCATCATATTAGTTCCAATCATCATAAATCATAGTTCTAAGTACATGCATGTTGCAAGCTCATCATCTTTTCACATTTTTGCATCAACAAAGTTACTAAATTTAGTAACTATCACAAAATATCATTTCTTGACAACAATAACTCTTCTAGATCTTGCAAATCATACCAAATATTATATATAACAACATTTCTATTTCAAAAATCATGTGAATCTACTTAGATCGTACATGCATGTAATCCATTGTTACTATTTCCTAGTAAAATCAACAAATAACCATTCAAACTCATCAACATCATCATAATTCATACTAAGATCATCAAATCAGTAGTAATCCTACCAAATAACAGATCTATAATCTTATAATTTCGTGATTAAGATGGTGCCAGTGTTGCATGTGAGTGATTCTCAATGCATGTGTGTGTAGGTGCAAAGTATGTGTAAGATGGTGCTAGGAAACTACCTCCAAGGCTTTTTTGGAGCTTGCTTGCTACTGGAACAGGTCTGGAGGGCTTCAAGGAGACCTGGTATCCCCCAAATCAGCAGCTACAAAGGTTGTATGGTTCTAGCTTCCCAAGCCTTCTATGGTGCTTCTTAAAGGTTGTTAATGGTTTCCAAAGGTTCAAGAATGGATTTGCAGGTGATAATGACGAACAAGAGGGTCTGGAGATCGAGAAACGAGTTATAGGGTGGTTATGAAATGATTAGTCTTTATTTAATCAAGATTTTTGCGTGTTGGACTCATCGCGTACCGCCATAGGAGCAAAAATAGATGCTCAGCGTACCGCGATGGTTTTCGGGATTCAAATTCCCCGCCCCATCCTTCGCGTACCGCTAATCTCCATTCATGAGGCCTTAGCGTACCGCGATGGGTCCCTGAGGAGCCCAATAGGCCCAATTTTGTTGTTTCAAACCGATTTTCGCGTATTTCTCGATTACGGTCATCGTTCCTCGACATATTAACATTGTTCCACCTATTTTAGGTTCCCTAGAACCTAAGTGTTGTGAAAATGGACTGTGTTTTGTTTAATTCACCAACGTTCGTTATTCAAGACACGTGCGAGCGTTTTACGATAATTTCTCGAATTATCTGCGTGTTTGGACTGTGGTGCCACGTGTCACAGTAAATATTTATAATTCTAGTGCCACGTACGTAATAATAATACACATTATTATTACAATAAAGTAAATGCTGACCTGGAATTTACGATGTGTCACATCATCCCCCATTTAATTGGAATTTCGTCCCGAAGTTCAGTTTGTGTTGTCGATACTAGTCTGGTTTGTGAACAGGTGAGGGTATTTCTTTTTCATATGATCCTCTCGTTCCCAGGTGTATTCTAGTCCACGCCGTGAGTTCCATCGCACCTTGACTATCGGTATGCGACTAAGTTTGAGCTTTTTGATTTCTCGGTCCATTATTTCCACCAGTTCTTCAACGAAGTAAAGTTGCTCATCGATTTGAATTTCCTCTAAAGGAATCGCAAGCGTTTCATCAGATAAGCACTTCTTGAGGTTGGACACATGGAACACGTTGTGTACGTTACTCAGTTCTTGTGGCATATTTACCTCATAGGCCACGGGGCCTATACGTTTCGTGATTTCGAATGGTCCGATGTAACAAGGGTTTAGTTTCCCCTGTTTCCCAAATCGGATCACTCCTTTCCAGGGCGAGACTTTAAGTAGTACTCGATCTCCTACATGAAATTCCAAGGGCTTGCGCCTTTTGTCGGTGTAGCTCTTCTCTCGATCCCGGGCTGCTGCTATTCTGTTACGTATATGCACGATCTTCTCGGTTGTTTTGTGCACGAGTTCGGGACCAGTCAGTTGGCTTTCACCAACTTCTGCCCAACAAAGAGGTGATCTGCGCTTACGTCCGTAAAGTGCTTCAAATGGTGCAGCCTTGATGCTGTTATTGTAGGAGAATTCAACTAGGGGTAGGTGAGTCTCCCAGCTACTACCGAAGTCTATCACACATGCCCGTAGCATGTCTTCCAGCGTTTGGATGGTTCGTTCGCTTTGCCCATCCGTTTGTGGGTGATAGACAATACTCATATCTAACCTTGTCTCCAGTGCCTTATGTAAGGACTTCCAAAAATGTGCCGTAAATCGGCTGTCTCGATCAGATATTATGGAGACTGGGACTCCGTGTCTGGAAACTACTTCCTTTAAATAGATTCGAGTCAATTTATCCAACTTATCAGTTTCTTTGATTGGCAGGAAATGCGCAGATTTCGTAAGTCGGTCTATGATAACCCAGATGGTATCGCAACCACTTGTCGTTTTTGGCAGTTTTGTGATGAAATACATGGAAATCGGCTCCCATTTCCATACTGGGATCTCGGGTTGTTGTAGTAGTCCTGATGGTTTCTGATATTCGACCTTTACCTTAGAATAGTGTCAATTAAAAAAATTACAAATCTACCTCACTCTTTACCCTTTATCCAATAACCTTAAAATAGTGTCAATTAAAAAAATGTCTTTTTTGGTCATCTTTCAAATTCATTTTGAAAAATCTAATTCAAACACATTTTTAAAAACTTCATTTCAAAAAGTCATAAGTTAATAAACACTTTAAACAAAAAAATCCTTTTAAACTTAAATAAGCAATCCCAAACAGAGCCTAAATACAATGGCATGTAGCATTACAGTGAAACGTGTTACTTTTCTAGTTCTAGCATATGCACGAATTAGGCAACTACGTTTCCTAATCGTTACTTAGGTTTCTTTTTCCTTTTGTTTTGATCACAAAAGTTTAGATAATAAATTTTAAAGTTTCTAAGTAGAAAACTCTTATTTGTTTCATTTTGGGTACAAACGTTTAAATAGTAAAAATAATTGTTTTTGCTACAAAAGTTAACTATTCTATTATATAAATAACATATTTTTGTTTCTTTTGTTTTTAACACAAAATTTTTACAAGTAGTAAACTTACGTTTCTTTCATTTCAGTCACAGAAATTTAGATAGTAACTCTTTTTTAATTGTTTTCGTCACAAAAGTTTGATAATTCTTACATAGTAATGATTCTTTTTTTTTTTTTTTACTTTTGCTTTGGTCTCAAAAGTTTATATAGTAGATCTTAAAGTTTTGAATTAGAAAACTTTTCTTTGTTTTATTTTAGCCACAAAAGTTTAAATAGTAAACTTTTTTTTTTTATTTCTATACAAAAGTTGACTATTTATCCTAGGAATCCTAAACTTTTGTTATTTTGTTTTGGATAAAAAATTTTACGAAAATTTTTGTTTCTTATATTTGAACTACAAAGGTTTAAATAGTAAACTTTGTTTATTTGTTATAAAATTTTGAATATTCTGACAATAGAATGTTGAACTTTAATTTCTTTTGTTTTGGCCATAAATATTTAAATGTAAACTTTTTTTTAACAGGAAAGGTTTGCTTAGTACACTTTTTTTTTTTTAGCCATTGACTTTTAAATAGTAACTCTTTTTTTTTGTTTTTGCTATAAAAGTTTAACTATTATAACAAGTGAATAACTAAAAAAATTTCTTTTTTGTCACAAAAGTTTAGGTAGTTAATTTTAAAGTTTTGAATTACAAAACTTTTATTAAACTCAGTTCTTTCATTATTTTATTAGACAAGAAAATGTTGAATACTCAATTGATTTAATCCTTACAAATACTACATCAACATTTAAGAATACAAATAAATTGTTTTTTAGCTTTTAATTATTTATTAATATTATTAGCTTTTTATTATTTATAATTAATGTTTTTCATCCCTTGTGTCTTGTTATTTATCAAGCCTTTTCCACTTGTCATTGTTTTTAGGTTTTAATTTTAGAGTTTAGGATTTTTGACAAACCAATTCCAAAGTTACTCAAATTATTCAATCAGGGTTAATTTAATTAAGCTTGTTCAAAAGTTATTAAAAATCTTTTTTTCTCTTTTTAGAATAAAAGGCCTTTTATTCATATAATATATTGATATCTTAGCCTGTAAATAATAATAACAGTAGCTCTTGAGATAACATTGAATGCTTGAGTATGGTACTACACAATAGATTAGCAGTAAGAAAAGTAAATTAAATTAAATTACTAAAAAAATAAACAAAAAAAAATTATTAAAATTTTGATAGAAAAAAAAAGATTTTGGCATGGGGTATAAGAGACACACATAGCAGAGACAAAGCGTAGACTTCATGCCACAAAAAGGAAACAAAAATAAAGTTAGGAATTGCCTCTCAAATCCCAATAACCCTTTCTCTCTCATCACTTTCTCTCTCTAAAACCCCATTCCCATTTCCTGTGCGAAGATGGTCAATCACACAGAGATAGGTACCTTCATTCTGCCTGCAACAATGCTGGTGTTTCTTGAAAATGACGAATATGCCCTCAAACAGAGAGGCTTACCTTCATTCTGCCACCAACAATGGCGGTTCTTGATGATGATGGGTTCAATGACGAAGATACCCTTTTGGGTTACAAAGAGGAAAAGCTACCTCCATTGATGAACAGAAGGTGTTTTGGGGATTTCAAAGGTGGGATGTTTGTAGGCATAACAGGATGAAGCCAGGCATGAATCTTTTCCATTAACCTAGAAAACAAAAGGAATTAGCTAGAATATATATTTTTCTGTTTTTATTTTTATTATTTTTTGTCTTCAAGAAATGTTTTTTTAACAGTTTTTGTTTCTTTCTAGCTAATGTTTAGATGTAGATGATGGGTGGGTCTTAGAGTTTTAGAAAAGCTAATGTTGTGTTGATCAAGATTTATATTATGATTGCTGATTTATTGTTCTTGCTCTTGGGTTTGACTTAAAAGTCAAAATTAGATTATTTAAGTTTGATCTTTATTCATAATGAATGATGAATCATTTATTTTTATTTATTTTGAGAAAGATAATGGCATTAAATCAAGCATGATACAGAGAGGTAATGGGCTATGGGTCAAGTATTGAGTTGGGTTGTGGATATCCTAACCCATACCCAGTTACAGAGGTTGCCCTATATTCAACTCAATACTCAATGGATATGGATCATGTGTTTTCTAGTCGGGTATCATCTATACTTGATAGTTTCCGATACACTCATCAGTCTATTAAATGACCAAAAAGTATGCAGATTTTCCTAATATATAAAAGAATTAATTACACAGATTGTTTATGTGGTTTTTAAAAAAAGTAATAAAAATTTAAGTATTGAAGATTTAAAGTTGTATGTTGAGGGTTTATGATTTTAATTTTTTGATAAGTTTGAGTATTGAGATTAATAGAAGTTATAATGTTATATTGTTGGTCATGTTCTTACACCACGTCTCAAGCTTCTGTCCTTTATACGTCTTGTATATGCATGTAAAAGGAAGGGTAATCATTATTTATCAGAATTTCTCAGCGTTAATGATTGGTATCATATACGTCTCGTACAAGTCTAAATGAGACGTAAAGGTCCCATACTTGAGCAATCATTGTCAAAATAGTGTGTATGAGACGACATGTATAGACCTATATAAGAGTATAGTGTTTGTTGTGAGGTGTTAAAAGGAAAAAAAAAATTGTACAAAATCAGGTCCTTTTACAAACTGAATAAATAATACATAAAACTATTAATAAATTTAGTTATGTACTTTATGATTCTACAGTTTACTATTTGCTTTGTTACCATGTTACAAGAAACTTCCAGGCTGCAACCTTGTCCTATGCAACATGTAACATGTAATAGTAAACAAAGTCCAACTTACAATATCTTTTTATGCTGACATGTTATCGTAAGCCAAATAAAATTTAAATTTTAAATTTACAAATACACTCCACAAAAATAACCCACCATCTTACTTACAACCTGACTTGATATTTACAAAATGCTAGCGTAATGTTGCCTCTAAAAAAGTGAAAGGTGCCTAGCCATCACCAACCCAAAAGGCCAGCAATTGAAGTTACAATCTGACAAGTTTATACTAATGAAGATTGAATTTGCAAACCTTTCTTGTTTAACTCTTATAATAGATTTTTTTTGAACGGCAAATGTTATCTCCTTCTAAACTACTTCAAAGTAATTACACCATTACATGGGTTAGAACCCATGACCTCCCATTCTAAAAAGTCTCTACCATATAAACTCTTTGATCACAGATGAGCCCTTGCGCTTGTGCCTTCTTAGATATTTATGAGTTCCATTGGCTATGGCTCACAAGCTATACACTGGAGCTGGTTCTCATCTTGCTACACTCAGTATTGATTGATTTTATCAGTGTAGGGAGAGTTTGTAGAGTTCATCAAGACCACAAAGACTGACAAAATCAACTCAAGACAACGTATAAAGCCTATGTAATAAAACATTGTAATCATACTTATGAAAATGTGTATATTTAAAGCCCTAGTTAAAGATGTTTAATTTCATATGCGTTTGCTTAATTTCGTGAGGAACTACCGTTGTTGATCCGGGATTCATCAAGGTTTTGTAATTTACGATTGTATCACTGCAAAGATGATTAAAACCAAATTTCAACTTACCAAGACGTCCCAGTTGTTTATATATACAAAATTACAATTTTAAAGAAATAGAAAAAAAAATGTATTAAAAGGATAATAACGTATCATAGTAGGTTTAAATCTTTCAAAAAAATTCTTGCTTGTTAAATTGAGTATTAGTAAACACTTCATAGATTATGAATCATATGTAAAAGTAAAGTAATAAAACTTTGGATACCATGCCTTCAACCTTGTCAGCTGATAGTGAAACTAATGCTTATTACATGTAGAAACGTGGGAATATAAACAAATAACTCACAAGTCACACGATCTAGAATCAAAAACATAGTTTGGAGGATTAAATAACTTTTATTCATAGAATGTAGTATAACATTGATAATACATAAATAGGTGTTAATATCATTCCAATTGCCATTGTAAAAGTGATGGCAATTTTGGACATTAAAGGGTGAATAAATAGTGAAGTTGTGTAATGTCCTAAGCATATGATTTCAACCAAATAGAATATAAATACAAATAATTGTTTGACAAAATTGCAATGGAAATTTACCAGTCCATGTAGGCGTTAATTGCATGCTTCAGGGGCACCAAAACCCACCATGCGAGCTCATATCCAAAGTTGTCAAGACTTGGTAGGAATGCCAGGCACAAAACATAACCAAGAAATTTGTTTAACCATGAAATCTAAAAGTTAATGATTAAAAAAAGGGAATTAAAACCTCAAATAAATCACGAGACGATCTCATGCATTAAAATCTGCACATGCCATCGATGTCTAGATTTCTTTTTAATCCATAAACCTTAGACCTAACCCCGTGAGACAGAATTACAACACTTGCAAGTTACAAGAAAGAATTGTAAAGTGACATGTTATATATGGACGTGTTTAGCTCAGTTTTAATGCCGTCAAATCCAACACTGATTAGATAACAACCAAGGGTAAAAAATTGCAGTCAAACTCATCTGATAGACATGACCGGGAAGATGATAGAGTGGTCAATATGATTGCAAACACGTGTAAATTTAAGTTAGGTTTTATCTCTGACAGATCAAATAGTTAAAAATCCTTCAAATTGTAACCAACATAAAATAGATAAATTTTAGCAAAAACATATAGATTACTCATGTAATAAAAAAGTTTATATACTCATGTTCAACAAATCAATTGTCTGTTTTAAAATAAAACAACAATAGAAAGTGTCTGCAAGTTGGCCCAACCTGATCTAAGCCAAAAATTGCTTGTTTTGAACCAACCAAAATCTGACTTCATAACCCGTTTGACCTGTGCCCATTTTACCACAATGGCAGATGCGATGCATTCCAAGCTCATTAAAGAGAGCGATTACCTTGTTACTCGCAACATCTTCAGCTTGTTGAACTAAAGAATCCAATCATTAATAACATGCTGACACCCAAAAAATAACCAAAGTTTCAGCATTGTAATAACTGTATTCGATTGTCTGTATACTATTTTCAGTGACCAATGTAATACTTGCTTAAACATATAGCAACAAGATCCAATCCTTTGGAAGTTTTAGAAAAGGGCCAACATATGTATGAGATTCTCCACCTATTTGTGGTGAGTACAATAAGTTAATAGATGATATAAGTAATAAAATAACAATACTCATGCAAAATCTTTATTGAGAAACTTAATATACCTTATCATCTTGAAGCAAGGTATGGCATCCATATGTCCAGAATGCTCTTTTTCTAGAAGGTATGGCATATCGACACTTGGTTGAAGGTAGATAGTATTGTAATGGATGTTCACAACTGTAACAAATGAAACTATAGAATCTAAGACACTAATCACTTTTTAAACATACTTTTTTAATAAAAAAATATTTACGCATGATGATAAACAACGTTTAAAAATTTATAGTATGATCTACATAAACACACATGAAAAACAGATAAGAAGTTCCACCACATCAACTATCTAGAAAGAACATCAAAAACTAAATCTCTCTAAATTGTAAAAAAAACTTGATTGAGCAACATAATGTTAATCGATTAAGACCAAAAATGATAGCATAACAATCAACCCACCTATCCTCCAAGGAAGTGGTGTAATGGTTAGAGTGAATGAGAGACAACCTATACGTCTCAAGTTTAATCCTTACTAGGGCCGTTTTCCTTGAAGGCCTATGACCCCATTGCTTGCAGTCACGCTTTACCCATTCTCTTTGGTTAGTCAGGTGTTAGGGGGGACCTGGGGGAGTAATAAGTAAGTAGGTTCCTACGGCTAAAAAAAAAAATTAAACCCACAACGGCAGCAAAAATCAGCCCATTGTTTTGCATCATCTATGATCCATATCATTCATAGATCTCTACTAACTGAATCAATCATTTCACAAATTATAGGATGTTTAAGAGGGATGTCTAAAATTGTATCATGTAAAGTTCCACAAAACAACCAGATCCTTAACCACATATCAGTGGTTATATTTACATACATTAGCTTCTTAATTCTATTAATTAATTGAAGCTGATGCACATATTTTTTGTAGCCACATCATGATTCTGTAACTAATTACCAACTCCAAGCTATTACTTTTGCAATTCAGTAGCAATCCATCATTCCATCTTATTCATAATTTCAAGATAATGCCTTTCTCGATTTCAACTTCAAAAAGTATCAAATTGCAGCTGAAATGGCAATGGATTTAAAAGGTGGCATGTCATGAATTTTCTTGATAAATCTATTGGAACAAAATCTAAAACGGCATAATAAAAATAACAATTCTAGGTCAAAATCTATTCACGTGATCATAAATGTAAGCCTAGAATCTAAATCAACTAATGATTTTGTTATACTCTGATGAACCATTTAAGAGGATCACGCGTTAATTATTAACAGTGAGAAGTGTTCACTAAGTTATTTATTTATTATAATAGAAATACATACAACACATACAGATCTCACATATTTTCATCACAAATGAAGCTCCATCATCGGCCAATACGACTAGCCACACCACCGCCGCTCCTGATGCTTCTAAAATCCTCTCCAACGCTGCCGATGCTTCCCCGCCACACAATCACCAACGTCGAAGCATGATTTAGGTTCATTAAACCTGAAAATAAGAGGCAAAACAACAGAATTTGTACCGCCATCGCCACTCTCTACGGTTTTCATTTTTGGAGTAATTTGGCATCAGTTATGGTGGTAGTGATGGCGGGTAATTGGTTGTGTATTACGGTGGATATAAGTTTTTTAGTTTTAGGGATTGTGGTTGGTGGTCAAATTTTGCTGGTAGTGGTGGTGATGGCCGGTGGTCTTTGGTGGTGGTGGACCGGTGGTTCAACAAGAATATTTATTTTTTTGAACAACTGGCGGTTCAACTATATTTTTTTGAACAGCATGTTGTCTTAACAGGCCTATCTAACAGAGGTAATACGCCGCCACGTTAGATACGCGGGAACCTTTGGAATAGGTAAACCATCGTATCCATTGGTTCATAACTCGAGATTAAGTTAAATATTACTTCTCTCACTGGATAAATTGCCTCTAGCAGGACTTGAACCTAGGGCTGTAAACGAACCGAACGTTCAGCGAACAGTTCGTGAACCATTCGGCGAGAAGTTCGTTTATGTTCATTCGTTTAATAAACGTACGAACAGGAACAAGAAATTCCGTTCGTTTAGTTAAATGAATGAACATGAACAGAGGTCGTGTTCGTTCATTTATGTTCGTGAACGTTCGGTAACATGTTCGTTTACGTTCGTTTATGTTCGGTTAAGTTCGTTTATTATATTTATTCATTAAATGTGTTGTTTATTTTTAATTTTTAGTTTAATACTATAATACTTAAAGTTATTTTTAGTTTAATACTATAATATCTTAATTTATATATTTATAAATAATTATCTTCATTGCTTGAGATTAAAAATGTTGATTTTTATTGTTTAAATGTGTTCGTTAGCGTTCGTGAACAAGCTAAATCCTTAATGAACGAACACGAACACGAATTTTCGTTCGGTAAGCGTTCGTGAACCGTTCGTGAACAAGTTAAAAGTTAAACGAACGAACACGAACAAGGGCTCGTTCGTGTTCGTTCGGTTCGTTTACAGCCCTACTTGAACCCATAACCTCTTGGTCACAAGGTAAAATCCCAACCAGTACACTGAATCCGCAAAACATGGTGGTTCAACTAGATAGATGGTGGGGATTATCGGTGGTGTGGGGTAGATTATAGGGGCATACAGCTGGTAAAACAAAAAAACTAAAATTTATAAAAATATTAGAACAATCTAAAATAATTAAATTTTAGTTTTTTTGAACGGCAAACTTTGGATTCCTGACGGATCATTGAAGTATCATTATGTCACCAACAATACCAACTGATAAAATTTATAACCAAGTTATCAGTTCTGAAAAAAACTCAATACTTTAAAAAACTCTATTGAAAGATTAAGCTTAGAACCATAAGCGAAATAACACTAGACTATGATACTTTTTGATAATTAAATTTTAGTCAATAATGATAACTATATTAGATGCCTTTTGATACATTATGTTAACTTTACTCGGGTAAAACATATCGATATCATTAACAGGAAAAATTTAGCAATTAAAATTACAATTTACAATTGCTATTTATAACTTAAATAATTAAGTTATGAATTATTATTTCATGTTAAAATCATATTGATTAAATAATATACCACCAAGCGATGCCTAAATTATGAAAATTATTAAATGCAAAGTAATCTTTCAATAACTTTAATATAATAATAATTATTATTATTATTATTATTAAGTTTATTAACACATTATTTCATAATCATGTTTATGTATTATACCACCGACAAAACTATTATCTTAGCAAACTAAAAACCTAAAGCATAACTTTAATTCAACAAAATATAATAATCAACGTCCAAATTTTTGAACAAGCTGATTCTCAATCTCCATTCTTTTCCTGACCAAAAATGCATATTTAGCTACTAGTTCACCATCTTCTTCGGCCGTGGCCACAAGTTTACATCCAAAAGCTGTTTTCTCCAGCTTATCTTTATACATCCATGAAATCGGCACAAAACCGCCATTGTTGTTGCACAGCCAGCCATGGGCCGCCCTCAATGCCGCCCCTGCCGATGCAGAATCTGCATCAAAACTGAAATCTTTATGTGTTCCAAGAGTAACAAACAAACTTACGTAGTATATTCCCACTTTTCAGTAAGGTCTGGGGGAGGTTAGGCACAAACCTTACCCCTATCCCAATTGGGATAGAGAGACTGCTCCGAAGGAATCCCTGGCTCAACATTATCATTTGAAGTTGATCATTCCAACATTTGTAACGTTATTTTCACAAAATAAGTAAAATAACGTTAAAACAAGTGCAATTTTACTTTAGCCCCTTAAGGGCTCACACATATATACATTATATGTGTGTACCGCAAATGGGGCATAAATTTATTTGAGTTCCAAGAGTAATTTGTCTTTTTCATCATGATTTATGAAGGATTATATCATGAATAGTGTTGCTATCCCTAGGATTTACCTGGTCTTTGAACAGTGTAGACATTACAGCCAAAAATGGAAGCTATGGTGCTCAAAATGCTATGGTTTGCGGATGCACCTCCGGTTGCGATTATCCGTTTCGGTGGAGACGGCATCCCGAATCTTTCTGCATGACATCTCATGGAAAGGATTTGACCTTCAACTAGTGCTCTAATCTGTCGGAATGGAGCATTTAGTGACCGGTTTTTTTTATTTACTATTTAGCAACTATCATATATTCATAGATATACATAAGTTGCTAAAAATATTAGACTAACCTCAGAAGGAGGATCAAAATCATCCTTTACTTCATGTTCAACGACACCATCCAACGTGTCGCCTTTGAAATTCTCAAGAGTGTATCGATGGTAACCGACTGACAAAATAAGAAAGTTCAGTTGCTTATCAAATTCATCCCTTTTTGTGTTTTTATTTCAAATGATTCTAAAAAAAAGCATGTCAACTGGGTTTAATCTAAGTCAAATTTGTCAAAAGATTGATTATTTTTAATAATTATATTGGAATAAAGAATAGGATGTGACTTACTGGGCAGGGGAGGAAGTATTTCATGATCCTTGTAATAGAAACCTAGCTTTCCACCTGAGAAACAGATTATAATCATTTATGATATTTTAACACTCAAACATAGTGTGTTTGTAGAGGCATATTGTTATGACTAAACAGAATGGCTCAACCCAAAAGACTAGTCTGGTGAATGAGAGAGCCCATTTGACCTATAAACCTCACATTAATTGCCCATGCAACTGATGTGAGACAAGTCTCAAACCTTGTCGATCCGTAACACATGTTTACATGACACTAGTAAAAGAAAGGATTTATTTGATATCATATACATGTATCCAATATTCAAGTAACACGATATAATTTCATATACCGACAATGTAAGCCCAAAATAAATAAAAAAAAGTGACAGGATTTTAAAATTGCATCAGTTTTGTTTTTGTTTTTGTTTTTTTTTTTGGTTAAGGCTTTCGAAGAGGCTCACCCTTAACCAACCGAGCTACACGCTCAGAGGTATCATCAGGCTTTTATCATGAGTTGAAGTGAAAGATTGTTAATATGATTACCCTTATGTGTATTTTTTTTTAATCCTAGATCATATGTTATTATTATAATCTGGGTCAATCTCGGTAAACCGACCCAACCAGGTACAAAATTTTATTCGCTGTCTGTGCGCATCAGAGTAGTTAATTCTGTAAATCAGCTTATTTGGCTTTCATTACAAACAAGATTTGTCTTTCTATGAGAACGTAAAAAACGCTATACTTTGCAAGAAACAAATTATCAGGGACACAATAGGTCTAGCAAGATTGTTCTTTTTGCATTTATATTTACCAAACTTATTTAAATTTGTTTCTTCTTGCAAGTTCAATGATTTTCAACAAAAATTTAATAACAACTCAAATGGGACAAGGCCCACAAACAAAGAACAAAGTTAATAGTATAATTAGTAGCATCTAAACTATAAGAATTCATGGAATGAAATGTATTAATGATTAATAGTCAAGCAAAACAAACCGTTTAGGGGTGGAGCTTGCTTTAGGTACTGATTAAAAACATCCCAAGATTTATCCGCACATCGATCGCGTATATCTATCAAGATCACAAGGTTTAATGCATAATGTAGCATTAGTTAAGTCATAAGAAGATTTTTTAGATCTTTAAAGTGTACCTTCACGAGTCAGAGACCCGTTTTTGTAGCATAACATAACCATGTAACTTTCGGGGTCAACAGGGTTTGGGAACACGTTTCCCTCTAAGCTCGGCGTATGATCTATGGTTATCCCAAATACCTAAAAATTAATAAAAAAAATTGCATAAACTTACCGTATATACATACCAAGCATTACACATAAGATTGAATGAACACACACACACATATATAATTACTTAAACTTACAGTATCACTGGTGCCAAGACTGATTGCTAAATCCCCTGGTCTATTGATGGTCAATCCTGTCAAATTTCGTTGATCTTTAGCATATACTACATTACTACCAATTTTGACTTCCAAAAGTAAAAACTAAGTGTATTCTCACCCTTTAGTATATACTACTAATTTGACAAAATAAAATGTATCAAAGAAAGATAAGTTTCACCTGCCAAGCTGTTGGGATTATCTCCAGACCATTGAATAACCAAACATTCCTTATTGAACTGGAACCTAAAAAGAAGAAATCATTCTCACACACCTTACAACCTTGTGAAATGACTATAATTCACATGGACTCATAATTCATATGAATGCTAGATTTAGTAAAAAAATGCACATTGATCATTTTAAAGAAAAACTGAAATGAAATAAACTAAGTAACTAACCTCTGAACAAAATATGGAGCAATTAAACCAGCAACATCATGAGCAGCAGCTAACTTCCCAAGTTTTTCCTCTAAATCTGGAGCTGTAGCCTACATACAAAATTAAAAGCATTGATATTTATTTATAAACTAACAAAAAATTTTGTTGATAACAAAGTTACCAAGAGACACAAACCTCCAAAGCCTGTTTTGACCAAATTCTTTGCTTAATATCCATTAAATTCATTCCAGCGCCATCTGTGTGATCAATACATGCATACTTTCCAATCAAAATAGATGCAACAAATGAGCTCACAAGTGAAATCCGTTCCGTATCATCATAAACTTCATACTGTGTTTCAAAAATCCTTCTAATTTGTGGGCCCGTGAACCGTTCATACGCCCGAGAGCCAGTCAGTTTGGATAACTCCAATGGACCACCAACAGCATTCTCAATAGCCCTGCATTGTTCTGTTGTGCTACAATCCATCCAAATTGGTGATTCTTTTGTTGAAAATGCTTGATCCAATTGCTCAACCAAAGGCTTTTTAGGATCCAAAGATGACAAAATGTCAGAACTACCCTTTTTCCAGTACACGCTACCATGTTGCTGCCCGCTGCCCGAAACAGAAACAATTTTATTGAAGTTGACTTTTTTTGAGTCTTGAAGTCTTTGAAGAATTAGGTCTAATGCTTCTACCCACATTAGGGTAGGGGAAACAATTCTGCCATGGATTGATGAATCTCTGTATACACCATCTTTGGTTTTGTAATGCGGTAATTCGGAATCGAAGTTAACTATTTCTGAAGTCAAAATGCAGAGATTAGAATCCAACACAGTCGCCTTCAGTGACCTGTGAAATAATTGGACAAAATTATCTAGGTTTTAGCAACTCAAGATTTTCATATATTAACAAATACTCCATTCGACGAGGCCATAGTTATTCTTAGCTCAATACTTGAATTTAAAACGTAACCTGTTTCAAATGGCCAATTGAAAAAATTACGGTTATTAGCTAAAGATACAATTTTTAACATATACCTTTTAAAAATACACAATTATTTTAGCTCAAGATTCATCAAACAAAGTCCAAGCTCGGGAAACCCTACAATTGTTCCACACTTCTACTTCTACGGTTGGCGTTCAATATATAATAAATGATTTCAAAACACATAAAAGTACCTGTGTGGAGCTAAAGAAACAAACTTACTGTGTGGAGCTATCAAATCCAAGAAAAAGAGCATCTTTAGGAAGAGCAAAATCTTCCATTGAAATTGAGCAATTCTGCAGGATAACCAAACAAATATCTTGTTCAATTTTGTAAAATTATATAGACACAGACAATAATCCGATACATTGTTTTCATATTTCCTTGAAAAAAGATCACACAGACAAAACAGAAGTCAGAGTAAATATGAAATTAAGAGTAGTTCCTAAGTCAAAGAGTCATTACTGCAAGTAGCCCATCAAGATTTATGGTTTGAATCATGTTGAATTGACGCTGACTTATAAACTAAAACTAAATTGGCACATGAGAAAAAAAACCCTAATTCAAAATCCTGATACATAAAACAAAAATCAAACACAGCATATACAATCAAACACAGCATATACAATCAAACGAATTCGAATCAAAAAACAGTAAACTAGGTCAATCTCTACAAAATCGCAACACAAGTGACCGATTTTCTTCAAAATTAGCTCAACGACAATGAAATTAAGGAACATATGCTATACTTTGAGCCCGATGAAGAGATTATCGACTTCCTTATGGGTCAAAACCAGTCAGATTTGACAATGGCTATGGACTTTTCAGCTTTTGTATAGATGGATAAGATTAGAGGGTGGTTGTTTGCTTGTTTATATATATAGCTTTTGATCATCTGCCGTGATTATCCGATTAGTTGATATATCAATCGGTATCTTATCTAAAATATAAAATCAAACGCAAAAATCGATTTCAATTTCAAAGTTTAAATTTTATAATTAAATTTGTTGATTATGATGTGTTCATCAAAAACCGAGTTTTGTGAAGGGGGTGATTATAAGCTAATGTAAAGATTTCAAATATTGTAGTGTTATTATTTTAGAATATTTTTTAAAAGTTAATTCTTTTGTTAAATTATGTTCCTATGACTCCTTCTATAACTCAAAAGGTGTAAAAACCGAAATTCCAAAAATTCAAAATACGAATTATATTTGAACGAGAAAAAATCGATTTAAATTCTTAATTGAATATTTAGCTAAATTCAGGTTGGATATTGTTATTATATTGAATCAGATATCAGATATACAAAAAAAATGACTTATTCAAATTGAATATCCAAATTTAGCCTGAATAACTGATAAGAGTAAATTGAAAGAAGAAACTAGAAAGAAGAATTAGCTCAATTGATCGACGATTTCTGTTATTTCTTTCATGAACTATATAACAGTTCAACAACTTATTTACATAAGAGTCCTTCTACTAAAACAATTGACAATTACAGTCCTTATTACTATTACAACATATCAATAACCTAAATAGATCATGCTTATTCAGATATAAAACCATGTTTATTCGAGTTATTCGGTTTATTTGGATACAATTAGATCGGATAAGTATATTTCTTATTCGGTATGAATTTTAGATAGGGGCTTAAAAATTGAAATCTCAATAAACCCGATCTAAATAACTCGTTATCCACCCAATAAACATCTATCTAATCTAATAAAAGAGTATTTTTACGAGACACATGTTACCTACTAGTGAAACCTGAAAAAAAATTTCCCGCTTCTCTCCTAAAAAATATTAATAATTTTTATTTATTAAATTATACAATTAAAAATTATAAAAAAAAAAATTTTAAGAGACACATGTCACATCCTAATGAAATATAATTAATTTTTTTCCCTTTTCCCTCTCCTAGAAATATTAATATTTTTTATTAATTAAATTATACAATTAAATATTAATAATTATAAATCTTCTCATTTAAAAATTTACTAATTTACTAAAATTAATTAAATGTAATTAAATCTCAGTTATATCTTATATGTATGAATGTATAATATTATAATTATTAAATACTTATTATTATTTCCTATTTTCAATTTTTAAATATTTTTGTTTCTTATTTAATCAACAACTGATAAATCTAACAAATAAATCATTTTATAAACATTGTTTATAGCATATTATAGTTGTTCAACTCACGTAATACATGGGCTTTTAGGCTAGTTTCTAATAAATAATAACTCATTTACGAGTGTTAATACAAACATGTCATGTGTCCTCTTCTTAGTGGTTAATGCAATGAGTTATTTTTTATAGCTTTTCAAGTAGTTAAATTACATATGTGGTTCTGAACTTCTGACGTTCTGTTTGGTTAGTAAAGTGTGGTTTCGGCCCACTCTTAAGATTCCCGTTTAAAGGCATATACCTTGGGCCCAATTTTTGCTTAGGCCGTATATTTTTTATTTTATTTATATTTTATTTTTTTACGTTTTATTTCAGCCTCTTTGCTTATAGATTTTTTAGTTATTTTTTTTCTATATAAACTTACGTGTATGATAAATGGTATTGTCATGCACAGGTTTGCGACAGTTTTGTTTCTTATATAAATCTCAATTGTTTTGACCATTGATGTGTTTAACCAAGTTAATATCACCATGACACATGAAATGAAGTTTGCACATGCTCTTAAAAATGTTATTGTCATCGTAGGCCTTGCCGCAAAAAAAATGATTAAAAAAATAAAATAACTTGTTTATTAATTATATAAAAAACGACTAAAATGTTGATAAAGACCAAAGTTTGGAGTCAAACTATATTTTTTCCATTCTTGTGTCTAAAGTTCATATTATAGGGATGTAAGAAACTTATTTTGCCATTTAGACAAACTTAAAGAAAGGTAATTTTGTTGGGCAGTTTGACTTTAAATACGTAAAAGCGTAAAACGGACGAATATTTGTTTTTACATACTCAATAGCTCATGTTTTTCTCCAGTCACCATTCATCAATTTCCATTAGCCATCAATCATTTTACTTTTCGTCATTTTATACCATATGTTTGCAAAATGGAAGAGCAATAGTGTGATAGATCTTTAAACTAACTCATTCACAAAAAATAATATCAAAACCATTGTTTTCTCAATTGTATTATATTTTTCAGCTAGTATTATCATCGGTTACAGTTCCAAGCAGGTCTCGGTTTTGATCAACAAGTTAAGAACCGGTCCTTTTTTGTTCGGGTTTTTGACATGTTTTTATTGGTTTTTGGCCGGCTCTGGTTCCAGTTTTGTTGTTGTCAGGGTAAAGGTGGAACCGATTCAGGTCATGATTTATCTGAGAAACCAGAAACACATGTACCCACCTATTTAGATATTACCCAAAACGATTTTGGATAATTGGTAATAGGGCTGCCTTTTTGTGAAAAGATTTGATGACAGGTGCCTTTTTGTGAAAAGATAAGTGCACATTGTTAAGGAAGTTTCTAAGGATGAAGCAATGAAACAATGGTGAATCCGAAACAATGTGACTTTGAAGATACAATTACCCAATGAAGAGATTATTTAAGTAACATACATGGAATATTTTAATTTGGTAACTCCATTGGGAACCACATGACACTTAAAGAATGCTAAGGTGATTCTGGATCTAAAGAAGAAATTTATTTTTGTTGATAAGTTGGATAAACAAGTACTAGAAGTAAGATCTAGAGGTGTGAAACAATGAGTGGTCATTGAAAACATGATAATTGCTCGTGGTAAGAAATATGGGTCATTGTATACGATTGAGGTTGCTAAGGGAGTACTGGTTAAACAAATGACAAAGTCTGATTCGTAGCTAGATGTATTGTTTGTTTTGTAAACGTGAAACCTGGAGCAACAAAAATATGAGTTGAATGAGTTCAAAGTTCTAAACCAATTAGGGCATTGGATTTGGCAAGAATGGGACCAATGTAACCGTTTTGGGTATAGTTACAAAGTACCATTGGATTTTGAAGAACAAGATTCCAACTAAAGAATTCTTTCTTGGGGATTCTTTGTTGAATTTGGAGAGTGTTGTTGATCCTTGGTATATCTGTAGATTTGGTGGAGTGTCCAAACCATTTGAGACAGAGGATGGATCTGTCATAGTCAAAGTTACGACTAAGTTTGAGATGACTGATGCATTAGATCTCTCGAGAGACTCTCCACTAAAATTGTTGTTGCCAATTTGCCATACATGTTATGACCAAATATGAGATGAGTGATGCTTCAGAGAGTGCCATTTATACTCCTTCCCTTCTAGTGACACAGGTTGGAGTGCCTCATTCTTTATTAAGTAACATGGAACTTGCTTGAAGAAAGTTGAGAAATTTGAGGCCATGACAATAGACAACAAAAAATGGCAAGTAATTGTAAGTTACAACAAAGCCTGATGGATATGTTGATATGTATTTGAATCAATTAACCACCATTCCACCACGAGTAGTGATGTTATACACCAAAAATTAGAACATGTGTGGCAATAACAATTTTAGTGGTCTTGATATACCTTATCCAAGGAATACAAATAGGTGCATTTTAGCGCATTTCTATTCCATAGACATCGACACAACAAACATACTCTAGTGAACCGTTTCAGCGACATGTAAGCGAGCATGACTCTAGTGGCTTATTTAGGGAACACGCATTCCAAATGCTAAAACATGTTTTAAATGACTTAAACTTTTGGCTAGGAGGCTTGGTCAATCATAAAATTTGATGTTTGCCATCTAAGATTAGAAATATTGGATGTGCTATTTTAAAAAACTATATATGTCAGTATGATTTAGGGAGGATGAGACTCTCTCTTCATGGTTTGTGTAAAATTATGAATAATATATAAGTTTACAAACTACGCCGCATTTGGGGTGCACGCATATAATGTATATATGTGTTGGCCTTTAAGGGGCAAAAGTAAAATTGCACCAATTTTAACGTTATTTTACTTATTTTGTGAAAATAATCGTTAAAAGCGTTGAGGTGATTAACCTCAAACGATAACTTTAAGCCGGGGATTCCTTCGGAGCAGCCTCTCTATCGCAACTGAGATAGGGGTAAGGTTTGTCTCTATCCTCCCCCCCCCCCGACCCTACTCTAAGTGGGATTTTTACTTGGTATGCTTTTTGTTTTGTTTATATAAGCTTACAAACTATAAAACCAAAAAAAATAATAGAAAATCTAGGCAGATTTTGTCTAATAAGCAAAACACCAAATATTTAGAGACTTAATGTATATTATTTTACATTGTTAAACTTATCTTCCACATAATCAATCATCAATTCATCAGAAGTTGTTAATAGAAAAAATATTAAATAATGAAAAAAGAAAAAGAAAAAATTAAAAAAAAAAAAAACTCAAGTTAAGGGATAGTCCATATACCCAAGGGTCCAAACCATATCATTTCAGGATTATTAGACTTATTTTATGGAGTTGTTTCAATGTTTTTTGCCCAAACATCATAATAAGGGCTTTTAAAGGTGAATACCAGAATTGTTTTGAGAACTCAGACCAGTTTCAAATCCAAATCAAAACCAATTAAGAGAACAATTTAAGCTTGGTTGTGAAATTCACTATGTACATAAAAATTTATGTAACAAATTATATACATGTTTTTCATATGTATCAAGTGGTGATTAAAAGGGACTTATATAGTTTGAGAGCAATTTAATCAAAGTCCAACCCAAACCAAAATGGTTTCAATCATGTTTTTAAACAGCCAAACTCAGTTAGGTATAGTAATGAAATCTGAACCCAATAATAATACCTAAGCCCGAAACATTCGAGATTGATATAACGTATGGTACGGTAATCGAGTATGAGACGAGGTATTACTTAACTTTTGATTTTTTTTACCGATACAAGATGGCATGAGACTTGGTGATATGTGTGACCTGATAATGTACTCATTTATTCGAATACCTGACATAGTTTTCTTTTATACACACACTTTTACTCTTTAAGTGTGTACCATATGCAATCAATTGTCTTTCAATAGTTTCCAACGTCCCCCTTCATTCTTAAATCTCAAATTTCTCAATTTTCTCCAAGCCATACCTAACAAATATTTGACAATTTGAGGTCAGGTCTAGTGAGGTCTACTCAACAAGTATTTTTAATAAACTGACATGGTATATCTCACGAGTGTTCCCCATATACGACTTGTAAAACCAGATACAGTGGGTTTTAGGTTATTTATATGACAAGCTTTATAATTGTGTATGTGGTTCGGATTACTTAAAACCTAATTCTTTCCTGCTAAAAACCAGTTCCAAATTAAACCAATAAAAAAATGGTTTTTAATTACTTTGTTAACGGAGACCAAACCCATTTGTACGCCTCTAGTTTGGGCATTCTTTATTTTATTCTGGATAATTATATGTATGATTTACATGAAAATGTTGGTGGATGTTTTAAAGGATTATCAATTTTTAAAACTTAAATCTAATCAAGATGCAAAGATTTTGTGTATGAGTCAAAAGGATGCTTTAAGAAGTCAATTTCATGATCTTGGATAAATGGAAGTTGTTCCAATTCCATTGTTACCAATAGTTAACCATAATTAGTTGTATATATCTTATGTAAATTGATATTTTAAATCATTGAGTAGATTTCTTCTCCTAAATTAGTGAAGACTTATGTCTATATTTATTTACTAGGTTATTACCATGTATGTTACACGGATTACATATAAAATATTAAATAGTTATTAATAAAATTTAAAACTTTCAAAACAATATTTTGATATAAAATGATTAAATTGTGTATTAATAATTACTTTAAGTAATAAAACTATAATTAAAATTTTAATAACAATAGGAATATCATCTAACCTTCTTAATTTGTAATAATTGAGATCTTTGAACTAATTAACTTTAAAAACTTAAGTTAGTTTTCTAGTAAAAGCTAATTATTAAAAATTAGTAATATATGTAATATTTTTGTAATTATTAGAGCTAAAAAAACCTAATTTAAAATTATCTTTAAACTTACAAGACAAAAAAAAAAGTAACTTGTATTATCATTTTTATAACTTTCAATTTATTATCATTTTTCTTAAAAAATTCTGTTTTTTTTTTTTGCAGAACTTTTATTTTCTAAATTAAAGATTTGAAATGTTTTTTTAGTTTTGATTTATAAAATTATAATATATAATTATGTTTTTTAATAAATTGATTTGATTTTCAATTTATTACAAACTTTTTTTAATTTGTAAAAGATATAGAATATCATTGGTTATTATCAACTAGATTATTACCCCGTATATTACACGGATTGAATATAAAATATTAAATAATTAGTAACAAAAATTTAAAAATTATACAATATTTTGTTATAAATTAATTAAATTACATATTAATGAGTATTTTTACTGATAAAATAATAATTAAAATTTTCAATAACTAATGAAATAATACGTGACATACTTGTTTTGTAATAATAACGATTATTAAACTAATTGATGTTAAAAATTAATTAATTTTCTATCAAAACCTAATTGTTACAAATCAAGAAGATAATGTACAATTTGTGTAATTATTAAAATTTGATTACTTAATTTGATATATCATTAAATATAAATAACTAAAGTTTAATTTTTCCTAACATTTTAACAACTTTTGGTTTAAAATAATTAGTTTTTAAGCATTTCTTTTTAAGAAACATCATTTGTTTATAAAAATTCTATTATTTGAAAACTATTATTTATAGTTTATTTTATTTTTAATAATTTTTTTATTAAACTTTTATTTTCTAAAAATACTAAGTCAAAATATTTCTCTTACTTTAAAAAAAATAATTTTTAGAAAATTTCATATTTTATAAAGTTTTTTTAAGTGTGATTTTTAATAAAAGTATTTGATTTTTAATGTATTTAAAACTATTTTCTTGCATAAAAAAAGACATAATATTATTATTCATTAATATTATAAGTATTCAATAGGAGAGAGTGTGATTCATTAATAAGATACATAATTTAATAAATTGATAGAAAAATGACAAGTGACAACATAAACATAAGAATTTGACAAGTGTCAAAAATTATTTTTGTTTATTAGAATAGAAAGATATTATATTTACTGAAAAGAAGAGACAATATAATTATTTAATGAGAGAGAATTAAGTGAGTGCATAAAAATTAACAAGTGACAAAGTGGTCTTAAAATGTGACTAGTGTTAAATGAATTTTTTTTTTGTTATAATAGTAAAATAAGATTATCAATTCATAGATATCATTCTGGAAATTATCAGTGACCATCTAAAGCTATGAAATAGAGAACAACAATTTGAATTGTGTGGTTGGTTCAAAAAATTTCTTACGAGGAATGCTTGGATTTGTATCGAAAAGTGATATGTGTGAGAAATTGATTGTATTAGACTATTAGATGAGTCGACAGTCATGATATTGTTGATGATAATAAAAATATATTAATGATGATGATAATAGATCAATAAATACAATATATGATAATCAGATAGATAATCCATCGATTCAACTTGTGTTTAAAATCTTATCATTACACTTTCTTTTGTACTTATACTATCATTATTAAAAAAATATGCATTCTTATAATTATAAATAAATATACATTTGGTTCGAATTTCGTGTACTACACAACACCATTATATAAATAGATCGAGTGCTAGCAATTAGGGGTGTTCAGAAAAACCGAAAACCGTTTAAAACCGATAACCGAACCGTATCCGTAACCGAAAAAAACCGAACCGAATTCTGAATTCGGTTTTTGGTTCGGTTCCTAACCGTATCCGAATTCCGAATTCGGTTTTCGGTTCGGTTAACGGTTTTAGATATTTTTTGAATTCGGTTTGTTCGGTTTATTAGGTTAACCGATTAAACCGAATTCATAATTAAATTTATTATTTTTATTAATAATATATGGTTGAATTCGGTTTATTCGGTTAAATTCGGTTTATTTGGTTGAATTCGGTTTATTCGGTTCGGTTTATTCGGTTTTTAACCGGTTTATTTGGTTTTTAATCGGTTTGTTCGGTTATAACCGAAACCGAACCGAATTGAATTCGGTTGAATTCGGTTCGGATAACCATATCCCGAATTCGGTTCGGTTCGGTTAACGGTTAGGGGGAAATTTTTTTGAAAACCGAACAAACCGTTAACCGAACCGATGAACACCCTACTAGCAATGGTTCACAAATATTTTATTAGCACTACCAATCAGGAATTCCCCACTATTTGGTATAAAATATGTTTTAGTATATATACCAGATGTCACTACAAAATTAGCTTCCTATCTTCTCTTGCATAAAATGACAGTTTTCTCGGGACACGAGAGTTCAAATACAAAAAATTTATGACTAAAATAAAAAATATATATATATAAATAAATAAAACTAGAATTTTATGTCTCATGAGGCATCTGAGAGCCAAGTTATGAGTTTGAGCTAATATCTCTATCTTACAATCACTCAAATCTTATTCTAAAAAATCCCAATCGTATTAGCCACTTGAAAATGTCACTAGTAAAGATTGATTTTAGGTTTCTACTCCAAGCCTTTTGTTACAAGATCACCTAGAAGTGGTTACTAAAATAACAAACATAAAATTATATTAATAGAGTAAAAGCATTTGATTTAATGATATCAAAATGTGTTAAATTGTATCTCTTTTAATCATGCTATATAATACTATAGAATTAGAACTAGTTTTACATAATCAGTGAGTTCTTTCTAAAAAATATATATTGAATTATGTACTAGATTTAATTACTAGTTTGTTTCAGTTTTGTTATAATCTTTACTTTAAAGTAAACTATCGAGATGATTTATGTTGTTTGTTATTATTTCACTCTTAGTTCCTAGGTTTTATAAATTACCATATTGTTTAAATTTAAATATTTGTAACACATATAATCATTATGTGTAACAACCGAAAATTTCGGTAACCGTTTATGTCCAAATTTTATATAAACGTTCGTAAAGTGATTATGATCAAAATGATATAAACGATAAAAATATCTGATAATGTATGGACACGTTATAAAGCCTATTAATAACGTGTAAAAATTTTTGTGACTGTTTGGGTTCGAAATTTTTATGAACATTCCCGAAGTGATTACGATCACATTAATATAAGCGGGACCGTTATACGATAAAGTATGAACACGATATAAGCTCGTGAATATTAAATATATATGAGCAAAGTAGAAAGGGGTTTTAAAAATAGAACCTCAAAATTCAAGGGCCCTAAGCGTAAAATTCAAATTAATTCTTTCCTTACCCTTATTTTGAAAGTCGGCAAGAATGTCTGTGTATATATCGATTAATATAGAAAATGATAAGCTTCAAAAGTTAGGAAACCAGCAAGTTTCAATCTGATCGACTTCGGTGTGTTAAGAGCAGAGAAGAGAATCAAGAAGAATAGATCGATCGTTAAGGTATGTGTTTATGAATCTCATCTCATGTTAGTTTAGTCTTGATTGATTAAATGGACCAACACAATGTTTAGATAGAGTTTTGGTTTTGTATGGTGAACATGAACTTGATTCGGTTGGAGCCCAATTTTATCTAGATAATGATCAAGTTTTCATAAGTTTTATGAGGATATAATATGTATACTCTTCCGGTTGCCTTAAACTCATGTTATTATACAGTAAGTTTAGCAACGCCCTAAGACCAATTAATTAAAAGTTGAGAATACGCTTATCTAAGCCGAGCAAATAAGTAATTTTTAAGCATAACAAGATTGTAGAGATAAAAATGGTCAAAATGAGTGGAAGCGAAATTTTGAAATAAAGCTCCGAATGAAAGTTATGACATGCCGAAGTTTCGAGCGGTAATCGTAAATCTGAGCATCTTCATGATAAGTATTATAAATTTATCTCAAGTTATTATTAATTGAGATAAATAATATTAAGTTTATAAAAGTCTTTGGGTCGTTATAGCAAGGGTATCTAAACACTTGTATTTGAGATAACTATAACGTAGTCGTTGTGTTACCGGTTTAGAAACCCTGAAAAGAGGGATTATATAATATGATAAGGTTATTATTATGATAAGATATCCATATTAATAGGATATCATTATGAACGTGAGAAAGTAAGGAAAGGAAGAAAGCTAGCAGATTGTGCCTTATTAAGCTCAGGTGAGTTCTTTGTATTCCTATTTTAAATGTTTTATCATTTTGGGCTGTTATGCATGTTATAAAGTTATTTTATGAAAATGATTTTTATACCTGACTACGGTCAAATAAAAGAATATGTTAAAGTAAAGAATGTTTTCAGGTAAAGAATGTTTTAAGTCTCGACTATGGTTGAGAAGTAAATGATTTTTCAAAGTCTCGGCCGAGGTCGAGCAGAGAATATGGTTTTGAAGTCCCGGCTGCGGTTGGGCAAAATTTGAGCACTGCGGTGCGGTAAAGTGTTTATATTTATGACGGTTTAAATGATTTAAACCATGTTATGTATGAATGATGTATGTAAAGAAGTCTTGTACCGGTATGAGCTGCCAACTTCGGTTGGTAGGCATAGAGTCTTGTGGAAACACAAACATGTCGACTGTGTGTCGCCAGTTCAGTTAAAGAAGTCTTATGCATGCATGAGCTACCAACTTCAGTTGGTAGGCATAGAGTCTTGTATTAATACAAGCCTGTCGACTTCGGTCGTCAGTTCATGGTTATAGAGCCTTGTGCTGCACAAGCCTGTTTGACTTCGGATCAGCAGTTGACGGCGAAGTTCCTTCACCGTATGAATGATGTTATGATGATATGTATGTTATGTAATTATGTTATGATGCTATGTATGATATGTAATTATGTTATGAGGACATGTATGCTATGTATTTGAATTATGTCATGTGATGACATGAATGAATAAGGATTTTTTTTCTAAGAAATGAACTTAGAACTCACCAGCATAAAGCTGACTTGTTTTACATGCATATCAGGTTGAATAGTTTGAGAAATGAGACCAAGAGGGCTCATGGCATACCTTGAGGACTACCCTGGCATAGACTGGCTATATTATATAACTATTAGAAGTGTGGGCTATGTTTTAACATTTGTTTAGTATGTGTATATTATTTTATGTCATCACCTTAAATTCCGCTGCTATAGTAATGTAATTATGGTTTAAGGACTATGGGTTTGATGTTTTGTCAACCGAGGGGACTCCCGGGGATCGGGGCCTCTCATTATGTGAGGGTTATTTGATCAAGTATGTTTGGGTAATTTAATAACATAAGGACTATATGTGTTACAAATGTCAAAAGTTTAAGACCATATGTGTAGTCTATGACATATAGGGACCAAAAATGAAATATTAGCAAACTACGGGAAACATATCAGTAATTTACGTACTCAATCATTTTATATATATATTTTTTACAAACATACATATATATATGGAAAATATATATTGCTAATCCATTTTTATTATGTTAGTATGTTAATATCAATCTAAATCTTTGTTTTCTTTACTAATATTATACATATATACAACACCTTCATCTTTTATGTGTGTGTTAATTCATCACCTATTAAAATTTAAAAACAATGTTAGTATGTATAAAAGAAGAAACTGTCATGCATGAGTGATAATGATATTTAAAAAAAAACTTATATTAATTTTGGCTAAGTTACACGAATTAAATAATAAGAATGAATAAATTATAATATATAATAGACAAAAGTTAGACAAGACTTTTCTGAGTCGACCTATTGGATAAGATCGAAAAGTTGAGTCGTATTTAAACAATAACATTTATTTATACAATACGATATTACAACTATACTCAAACTCAATTTAAAGTTTAGATGGCTATTTCTCATTTACTATTTTTAACCATTTAATTTTTAAAACTTTAAAGATTTATTTTTAAATTTTTAGGTTTTACTCTTAAAATTTATAAAGTGTTACTTCAACTCTTTCATATTTTTATAATTTAGAGTTTTGTTCATAATTTTTGTTTTTTAATTTATAAATAATAATAATCATGTGTTATATATTAATAGATATAGACTGACAGTAATGTACTGATACAGTGAAAAATGAGACCGAAAACGGCTAAAGAACATTGGTATATGTAAGGAGAAGAATTTACATTGAAAAATCAATTTTAATTTGAGGAAAAAAAAATAGATTGAAATCTTATAAACAATAAGCATGTCATAACAACAAATTATGTTGATGTTATAAAACATTAAATTTTAAAAAGCTGTAAGAGCAAACAAAATAACCACTAAAAAAATCAAACTCTTGAAGCAACTTTGACGACTTGAAAGTTTATACATTGATATATCTTGTACATTATCATGTAAAACTTCCTTTTAGTGGAATTTCTATTGAAATATAAGTAAAACTAAGCATGTCGTAAGCATATTTAAAATTTATAAAATATTATATTTTAAAAATTACAAGATAAAATAAATTAAAAGACAAAAATTCAAGTGTGTGTGTGTGTGGGGGGGGGGGGGGGGCTAAATCTATTAATATCCTATACTTTTTAAAATAACTCAGTAGTTAAATCAAAATGATGAATAAATAATCATATGCAGCAAGATGGTGATATGTGTTAATCTTCTATTTTTTAATTATAAAGGATAATTTAGACTTTATTTATCCTAGAAAGTTTACCCTATTCTTTTAAAACTTTCATAACTCTTTTATATAATATGATCTTTTATAAATACATCAATAAACTAGTAATATTTTTGTATTTAATTTGGTTATAATTTTGACATAAAGTTACCTTCTCCCAGATCCAAAAGCTGTTTTTTCAAAGATATTAAGTGTTTCCTTAGATTTTTTTAGGTGTAATTTTGCATTTTTTACATATGTAGGATACAGTTAATGATGCATTTACAATATATTGCCTACTTTTATTTGAAAAAATTGAGAGAATGTGTCTATAATCATCTTCAAAAATAATTACTTTCCACTAAAAGGTAATTTAAAACCGGCTTCAAATCATGTAGTAAATGTTTTTCAAAATTTATCAAAATTATAAAGACATTCTTACAAACCATTGATGCTTTGTCTGAGTTTTATTTAGTACAAGTGTTGGGGAAAATTTATTTACCGAAGTGGTATTGATAGAAATTTATTTACCAATATAATGTTTTTAGTTTATTTACACTTTTTTTTTCTTTTCTTCGTTTAGATTTCCCTTTTTTTGTATTGCATTAATTACTTTAGATTTTTTTATCTAGATTATTTATTTCTCGGTGGACTAAAATTAACTTTCATATATTCTGTTTGTTTAATTTTTTTCTTTTTATTCCATTAGTTACTTTATTTTTTTTAGAATATTTTTACATCATGGACTAAAATTAATTTATATATATATATATATATAACTTTTAATATATATATATAGGATTAGGTTCAAGTAAAAATGGTGATATTGGTGAGAAGGGTGAGAAGGATTATGGAGTTGACAAGTGACATTTTTCTAATTTTATAAAAAGGGTATTGGTATTTTGGGCAATGTTTTTAATGTTTTAAGTTATTGTGTTTAATGTTTCAGGTTATTGTGTTTAATGTTTTTATTATTGTATTTTATTTTTTATATCTTGTGTTATTTTGTTATTGTTTTTTATACATTGAATAAATTTTTATTATTTATTTTTTATGTTTTATGTATTAAAAGTACATAATTGTGTTGTTTCACCATTATGTTTTTTAAAACTCATAATTTTAAAAAACATAAATTGTTTTAATTTTTTGAAAAATGCATTTTCATCATTATATTTTATGTTTAGGTCATTGTTTAATATATTCATCATTGTGTTTTATCTTCAAAACATTGTGTAATATATTTATCATTGTGTCTTACGTTTAGATCATTGTGTAACATATTAATCATTGTATTTTATTTTCAGAACATTGTGTAATATATACATCATTGTGTCTTACGTTCAGGTCATTGTGTAATAGTCATTATTATGTTTTACGTTAAGGTCATTGTGTAATATATGTATCATTGTGTTTTACGTTTAGGTCATTGTGTAATATATGCATAGTTATGTTTTACGTTCAGGTCATTGTGTAATATACTCATAGTTGTGTATTACGTTCAAGTGGCTGCATTATATACTCATTATTTGTTCTACGTTTAGGTCATTGTTTAATATACTTATCATTGTGTTTTATGTTCAGGTCATTGTTTTACCAATATTATCTTTAAAGCTCATCATTTTATAAAAAAAATAGTTAGACACAATGTCAAACAAAAAGAAACAATCACAAACAAAAAGACACAATAACAAACAAAATACACAATGACGCATTACAAATATAAAAGGTGGAGGAAAACATATTTTTTTTTTATTTTTTATATAACAATACTATACTCGTTTTAAAGATAAAAAATGTTCGCTTTTTTGGTGTGGTTTTTTTTAAAAAATAATATCGTATATAAAAGTTATGACCGTTTAAAAAAATTGGGGAAACTTGATAAAAAGTCAACAAAAGTGTCTATGACTAAAATATTATTCCACTAACTTTTTTAATACAATTTTAATCAAAAACCATTAAATTATGTATCTAATGGCTCACAATCCTTTTCACATTTCTCACAAATCTAAGCTTTTTTATTATAACCCTACCCTATATATATATATATATATATATATATTTAATGACATATCTAACTTTTACATTTCTTTTAATAGATGCTGCATTAACTAACCAAGGGCTTCTAGTCTAATGGTTACCCCCTTGACTTTCCTATGGGAGGTCTTGGGTTCGAATCCGGGCTGAGGCATATTTGCTGAAGCAAGGTCAGGGGTTTACCCAGTTGTGGGGTTCCTCCTGGAGTGGGCTCGGGCATATGCCCAAAGCGTCAAATCCGAGGGAACGGTTGAATCCCGTCTTGGATGTCGTTGTACCAAGCCGTTCAAAAAAAAGATATTGTATTAACTTAAAAATTATCCAGAGATAAAATTCAAGGTAATTACAAAGTGCACATTTCTTTAAATCTTTTAAGATATTATTATCTACAAATAAACTACAACACAGAATTGTTTTTAAGCTATATATTTATTTAATTTCTTGCTTAGCAAACTACAATGACTTGTAATATATTTCTAATTTTTATAAATACTAAACTTTATATTTTATTCAATACTTTAGATTTTGTATTCTTTTTCACTTTTAGTTGAACCTACTTTTTTTAATTTCTATAACATGTAGTGCTCTAGGTTTCGGTTTTGTTTAATGTTTAATTTCATAACAATATAATTTTTGCCATGGTTTAAACCACTAGTTAAATGTACATTAAAAATTTGGGTTTTCTTTTTTCTTCTTACTTTTTAATTATTTGATATTTTTGCATTACCGTCACGACGTGTATATTTTGATATTTTAAATGCGACCATATATTTTTGCCCTTGCATATACTTATATGTTCTAAGAAAACAAATTTATAACAAACTTAAATACATGTTCAAAGACAACTTATTTATAACGAGTTGCGTACCCATGTTGGTGTGGAGGGACAGTCGCGGCCATTGAATTTTTTTTTATAATAGTATATATATGTTAAAATTCAAATCGATCTCTTTAATATTTTTCAATCGCACCCATTAAATTTACATAATCGGATTGATGATGATAATTTAAGCAACAGTTGTATTTGTTTTGTGAAGAAAGAGTTATTTAGGAAGCCTCCATATACGACTTTTGGATAGGTTTTAATTAATGAAAACACGTATAGAACAATTTTAGATTATTGTATTTTCATTGTGTTTTCGTGTATAAAATTTAGTCTAATTGTCTCTTTTTAACATGATCCGACCTGAACGGAGTAAAAAAGAAACTACTATATAACGATGCTCAAACGTCCCAATAAGTATTCCGCCCTCCAAAAAAAAAATTTATGGGTCCGCCATTGTTTATAACTAACTTATGGTCACGTTTTAAGCATCAAAAATGCGAACATCGCGATAGTAATTTAAAAATAACAAATAATTAAAAGAACCAAAATTTTAATATATATAATAGCTAGTGGGTATAACCGGGCAAAAATTACATTAAAAAACGAAAGCTTGGACAAAGATGTTTTAGGATTAAAAAAAATAGGTTCAATTAAATGTGAAAAAAGAACACCAATATAAAATATTAATTAAAATATAAAGTTTAGAATATAAAAAAATATAATTTTTATTATAAGTCATTGTGTCATTGTATTTTGTTAAGAAATTAAAGAAATGAACATGCAGTTTTTAGTTATTTTTGTGTTGTAGTTTATTTGTTAAAACTAATAATATCTTAAAAGATTTACCAATGAGGCATTGCCTCAATGGTACCCTATAAATCTTTCAAATGAGAGGTCTTGGGTTCAAAACCCTTCCGTAGCGAAATAGAGGTCTGAGGGAGGTCAGAGAGTTTTCCTAGTAGGGTTTCCTCCTGGGTGGTTATGGTGGCTCATAAGAGGTCCTGATAACTAGACCTTGGTGACATGATGAGAGGCCTCGAGTCCCGGGAGTCCCCTCGGTTGGTAAACATTAAACCCATAGTCCTTAAACCATATTTACATTACTATAGCAGCGGAATTTATGGTAACAACATAAAATATTATACAGATTTAAATAAACATTAATACATAGCCCATATCTTTAATAGTTTTATAACATAGCCAGTCTAAGCCAGGGTATTCTTCAACGTATGCCATGAGCCCTCCTGGTCTCCTTTCTCAAACTATTCAACCTGATATGCATGTAAAACAAGTCAGCTTTATGCTGGTGAGTTCTAAGTTCATTTCTTAGAAAAATCCTTATTCATTCATGTCATCATATAGCATAATTCAAATACATAACATACTTGTTCCCATATTATAATTACATAACATACATAGCATCATAACATAATTCATACAGTGAAAGAACTTCACCGTCAACTGCTGACCCTAAAGTCAAACATGCTTGTGCAGCACAAGGCTCTTAAACTATCAACCCGAAGTCGATAACTTATACATGCATAAGATTTCCTCAACTGGCGACACACAGTCGGCAAGCCCATGTTTCCACAGGACTCTTAAACCATCAACTGAAGTTGACGGCTCATACCGGTACAAGACTTCTTAACATATCATAAACGGCTCCTTTCACCGTTGTGCTTAAGTTTTGTCCAACCGCAGCCAGCAAAACTTCATTTCTTCCTCGACCTCGGTCGAGTGTCTTACAAAAACAAATTCATTTCTTTCTCAACCATCGTTGAGACTTAAAACTTTCTTTTCATCTCCAATGAGATTCTTAAAATCATTTACTTCTCAACCGCAGTTGAGACTTAAAACATCATTTATTTTACAACATTCTTTATCTGAAAACATACATTTCTTGAAAACATACTTTACCTGACCATAATCAGGTTAAAATCACCTTCATAAAATAACTTTATAACATACATACAATCATTTTCATAAAACAACTTTATAACATGCATATCAGCCCAAAATGATAAAACATTTAAAACAGGGCTATAAGAACTCACCTGATGTCTTATGGTAGCAAGATCACTTGCAAACTGGTGTTATTGATGCAACTCTGCATTGGTTTACGCTTAATAAGTTATCTACGTTTCAACTTACTGATTAGACATTTTTGAACGTCCAATGTCAAAGACACTGCCTTGATAGTCGGAATAATCTCGGATTAATCAAATAGTTAATGTTGTTGATTATAATGCTAAAACAGTTCCTAGACAGATTAATGGCTTAGATTTGATCAATCCTTATTATTGATTACCCAGATATCGTGAAGTATCACAATGTAGTATTAGAATAGGTTTAATAACCATCTTTAACATACTAATCTGACTGTTATCATAAACATCAGATAATCGTTCCAATGAGTATGTTAATGATTGTGATTAGTTTGAAACACTTAAATTTAACCTTTGCATTTCAAAGATTAACCAAACTAATCATCTACATTGTCATAATCAAATGGATTAAACCATTATAATCATAGTTGTGATTTCATGCAAACCGGGCATTACAACGGATCAAAACAAAGATTTAACCGTTAGAACATCATGTTCAATTCTTTATTTCTAATCAATCCTAGCCATCATCTAGGCAATAATCAACAATCCTGACTATATCATTACGTTCAAAATCACAATCTAATCAATCAAAACCAAACTAGAGGGTTAAAACGAATCATTACCTAATCTGACGGAGTTTTGACTGCAAAACAACGATCAGCACTTGTAAACACGTTCCTTGGTGCGATCCTTGAAGTTTGGCAGCTTCAAATTGAAGTTTAGATGGTGGAAATATGTGGTTCTTCGTCTGCGAAGCGTTTAAGTTCGAGAGAGTTAAAAATTTAACTTTCTGCATGAAACTGATGAAGAAATCTGATCCATTGCATCGCCTCACTCGTCGCGTACCGCGAAGGGGGTCAAAACAAGGCTTCGCGTACCGCGAAAATTCGGAGAATTTCAGATATTTTGGTCCATCGCGTACCGCGAAGAATCCTCAATTCTTCCTTAGCGTACCGCGACGAGCCCCAGAGTTCAATACTTAAAAATTTTTCTTCGTTTCTCATTTCCGGACAATCCGTAACTCCGTTTCGCGCATGGTTTTCGCCCACGTTCATCATTTCTCGTGCACTATCAACCTGCAGTAATTTCAATCGTCACATCAACGTGGATTTCTAGAACGATCGAAGGTGCTAAATATTTGGTGGTTACACATGACCTGGAAACAATGGGCTCACACGATTGAGACCTTTGCCGTTCAAAAAAAAATTAAAGGGATGAACGTCTAGCTTGTATCTTTGGATTTAATTTCTATATAATTAATTTTTCTGTTAATTGTTTTAAATAATCCCTACTGCCAAAATAAATGTAAATGTTAGAAGAAAGAAAAAAATGAATTTAAAGTAAATTAATGAAACGTAAAGTAGAAAGTAATTAAAAAAAGAGTGAAAAAATGTAAATAAACTAAACACTATATTGGTAAATAAATTTCAAACAACACCATTTTGGTAATTAAATTTATTACCAACACTTGTTTAGTAAAAAACTTTGCTTTTTCTCGTAAAATCAGTAATGATTTCCTTAATAAATACATGATGTCATTATCTGAATTAATGTGACAAATTGAATGTTTTGGAATGTCAGTTCTTTTGAAGGGCGAATGTCTCAATTGTGTGAGTCCACTGTTTTCAAGTCATGTCATTAAGGTCTAGTTACATGCACCTTCCATGAACCCCACAGCCACCCTAGGAGGAAACCCCATTGGAAAACCCCCTGAACCCCCACAGACCCATTTTTCGCTACGGGAGAGTTTCGAATCCGAGACCTCTCATTTGGAAGAATCAAGAGGTACCGCTGATGCATTGTCTCTCGTTGGTTGGAATATAATTAAAATCTTGAATGAGTTGTTACTTGTTCTACCTGTAGATAATAAAAGATTAATAAAAAGGATTTGATATTTATTTGTGAAATAAATATGTAGTAAATGCAAATAGGTTTTTTTGTACATGCATGCATAGATATCAATCAATAATTCATTGTTTACGCAATGATCTTCTGGAATTAAAAGGATAAATGTTCTAGAATTAAATACACTCTATGTAAACCCAAACTGATTTTGCTTAAAAACCAATTCTAACTAGCACACATTCTAGCCCGAATTCGTTCTGACTTGTTATCCAACCCGTCTGTTTTAGAAGGTATAATTGGTATGTATGTGGGTGCAACAAGATTAGTATGTAGTGTTAGACTAAATAATTAAATGTGGCCCTCATGATTATTTAATTAAATAGATTAATTACGTAAATACTCCTAGTAGATATATAATTATTTGATGAACATAATTATTCTTATTTATCCTAATTAAGGTTTCCCCTTAGGTGTATATATAAAGGGGCTTTAGGCTCATAATTAAGGTTACCAACATCATCATCACAAATCCCTAACATCTGGATTTCATGAACCTCCCTCACCGAGCTCTCATAATCCATCCTCACCCTACACCCTAAATAGGAACCCGATCGGATCGTCATCTCTCAAGCATCATGTCAGGAATCAACAACGCGTTTACTGGATTCACAGGTTTCATCTAATCTCATGTTATTTACTGATTTCGTGTTCATGTTTAAATCTGAGTCAAAGGAATCGATCCAACATGTAGGCGTAAACTGATAAAATCAAACAATCAAAAGATAATCATTGCATGCGTTTAATTTAATTCTAGGATGCTAATAGTATTCTTTTGCTTCGTTTACTTGTATAGAAAGATCATAGCATTCATGACTAAATCAAGATGTGTACATAACTACATTTTTATATTTTGTTATTTTTTCTTGAAAGTAAAAAGTATGTCAACTATTTTTGTTGTGTTAAACTATTTATACAATTTTATTACATGATTAATTTGTTTATGTAGCACTTGTAACCCAATATGGATTATATTAGTCCTATATTCAAGTCCATACTATTTGACTCACATATACACAATCATTTAACTTTGGAGCCAGTGAGTAGACATTAGATAGATTTATTCAGAATCGACAATACTCATTTTTGTTAGAACAATCGACAAATGCCACAATACAATTACTTTAGTGGAAGTGCAAGATATTTCCACATATTATGGGTAACGTAGGAGGCATCTCTATTTTGCCTCCCGGGAATATTTAGAATTACCACTGCTTACCCCTTGGACTGCTACGAAAAACACCATCAGATTTCAAAGTAGCACGATCTAGTATCCGTGCATTGTGATATTCGATCAATCATGCTCATGATATTCCAACTTCAGTAGAGGTGTCGTAGTATACGAATAGTAAGCGATCCAAACATCCAAAATAAGATTTAAGATTAATTTTTCGGTTTCGAATTCTATTTGGATTTTTTCTTTATTTTTTTGGTTCATGGTTTTTTTTTTTTTTTTTTTTTTTTTTTTTTTTTTTTTTTTGTGAACCCTTATTTTCAACTTCAAGATAAGAGCAAGACGAAGAAAATTTCCTGTCCCTAAGCAAAATAGCTCCAAGCCACTCTTTGAAATGAAATGTACTTTGTTTTTAACATAATTTAAGAGTTGATTAATTTAACGAAAGATGCATTTATAATTTGATTGCCATAGATTAGGTCTTTGACAATGAGAAATTTTGTAAAACGTTTAATAATATGTACAAACATAACACAAATAGTTCACAACTCAAGATGAGTATTTACTTACTTGAGATGCCTATTAACTTTCTCTATTAGATATTATTATGACAAATATACATATTAAAAAAATTAAAACTAATAGGGGAACCACTTAAAGTTGCATGCATCAACGCTAGTATCACCACTATCTCTAGCCTTTGTCACACCACCACTAGCGATATAAGATGTGGTTTTTTGGTATAAACATCAAGTGGTGTAAACGAGCCGAGCCGAGCCGATCCCGAGCTCGTTAAGGCTTGAGCTCGGCTCGTTTAGATAAACTCGGGCTCGAGCTCGACTCGTTAAGAGCTTTATTTACTAGGCTCGAGCTCGGCTCATTAGAAAATTTTTAGGCTCGAGCTCAGCTCGACTCGTTTAGATTTTATTTATTTTATTTATTTACTTTAATTAATAATTTAATTATATTTATAATTATATTTTCTAAATTTTACATAAAATACTTTATTTAAATATATTTATCATAAATTTATATATAAAAATAATTAATTTTATAAATAAACACTTAATATAATAAATAAAAATTATATATTTAGAAAGCTCGTTAAGGCTCGCGAGCCGGCTCGAGCTCGATATGTAAAGCTCGAGCTTGGGCTCGATAACTAAACGAGTCATATTTTTGGGCTCGGGCTCGTTCGAGCTTTTTACCGAACTGATCCCGAGTATTTCACGAGCTGCCTTGGTTCGTTTACAAATGAAACTGCACCTCAAATAAATCAATCCGAACAACTAGTTGTGATGTGTTTCATGACTATTGGGAGTAGATTTTCCATAACTAGATTTGATAAATTAATAATTGGTATTATAGTGTCATATTTTCGTTAGAAAACACTAAAAGTGTAGAAGTTTGCGAGGGGGTTAGGATCAAGGATTGAGTTATGGCCGATTATTATGAGAGGGTATAGGTTACTAGTCGTTGTCGAGATGAGGATGATTCACCACATACATGGTTGCTGATGAAGATGACACACAAAATGTGGCCAGTTTAAGAGAGGGTGATATGTGATCTTTAAATTATATTTTGTTTTTAGTTAGTTTATTTATAAAAGTGTGGTCAATGCTATTTAAAGAATTTTTTTCTTTCTAAAACACACATTATTTTTGTTATTTTATAAACATTTAACAGAAATTTAATACATATTCAAATTAGAGACCTTTGATATTTATTTACTGCCTTAATGTTAAGTATTAAACCTTTTATGTAATTTATAATAGTTAAAAACCCAATGCATATATAATATGACCAAGTTGTTTGAGCTTTTTCAAATGATATTTTCAATCCACACATGTGCTTTCGAAACTAACAAATATCTTGTCATATGGAGTTGGTGGGCATGTTTAGATTTTTTTTCCAAACACGACATTTAAGATGTGATTTCAACTGTCCATTTAGAATTGACGCTCTGAGACATGTCCGAGTCCACACATGAGAAACCCTATAATTAAGAAAACCACATAACCTTATAACCTTAGCAAATATGCCTCAATTTAATTAGATTCAAACATAAGACTTTTCATAAGATTATAGGAATTAAAAAAAAAAACCTTAGTTTAGATTGCTAAATAAGAGAATAAAAAAATCACCTAATGAAACATAATTTCAAACTCTTTTTATGTCATTTCACGTGATATTTAGGTATATTCAACATGATTATCAGTAGAATAAATAATATGATTTTAACGATATGATTTAAAAAGATAATTTAAATCCATATAAGATCGTTTTGGTCCTTTTGGACATGTGCAAGACCGATCATAATATATCAATCCATTATTTTTAAATTTACATGAAATTACGCATATATATATATATAGGGAAGTGTTCAAATAATAACTCACTCTTAAAGCAATAACCCAAATAACTTTGCCAAGATAAAGCCGAATCTTGAATTTTTTTTTGAACATCATTGTAACACAATTAGAACACTATGTTCTTTTATGAGTTTGTGAAAATTCATCACCGTTTAAGAGATATCATCGTTGTAAGTTTTTGATTTACAGCACTGTAACTGTTTTAGGCCCAAAACTTACAACGATGTAAACTCTCAAACGGTGATGAATTTTCGCAAACTCATAAAAGAACATAGTGTTCTAATTGTGTTACAATGATGTTAAAAAAAATTCAAGATTCGACTTCATCTTGGCAAAGTTATCTGGGTTATTGCTTTAAGAGTGGGTTATTATTTGATGTTAATCCTATATATATATATAGGGGATGGTTCCATTGTTAACCCTCCCTTATAACGTTAACCCGTTAACCCTGGCGTTTTTTGCCCGAATCTTTGTTTTTTTTGTCATGATTTTTATTATACATAAATATGGGGTTTCTTTTTTGTGTTTTTGCTAATTCATCACCGTTTAGAAATTAAATCAAAGTGTAAGTAAGTGTAAGTTTCTTACACTTACTTACATCAGATAAGTGTAAGAAACTTATACTTACTTACTTACACTTTGATTTAATTTCTAAACGGTGATGAATTAGCAAAAACACAAAAAAGAAATTCTCCCTATTTATGTATAATAAAAACCATGAAAAAAAAAAGATTCGGGCAAAAAATGACAGGGTTAACGGGTTAACGCTATAAGGAAGGGTTAACATTTGAACCTCCCCTATATATATAATCTCACTATCTCTGTAAAATATCTTAAGAATCATTAAAACTGAAAAAACAACATAGACAAAAAAACAAAATAAATAAGTTATATTTTTACGCACATGTTGCGTCTCCTTTTCACAATACGTGTACTCCAACCATTTCACAAGTAAGCGAATTTTTATATCATGTTTAGTTTATTGTGGACAATTAATTTATATTATAGTTTTTGTTTTTTAAATAAAAAGTGACATGTAGTGAATGACAGGTCAAAATAAAACAAAAATGAATTTTATATTCATTAAAAACCATTTATATATTAAAACATATATTGGAGCTCATATGAAAAGATTCAAGTATTTAACCACGAGATATTATGTAAGTTACAAATTGACCTCTGTGAACCTTATTGAATTACAAATGAGCTATTTGAAATGTAAGATGTTACATGTTCAAACCCAAATAATATATAACTAGTTTGTAATAATTAAGTGGAATAAAAAGGATAGATTTGTTATAAAAAAAACCCGAAGATAATTTCATTTATTCTCTTTAAAGCTTAATGTATTTAGAACTTTTAATGATATCTAATACACTTATTTTTAACACATGATGTTTAGAAGTTTTATAGAACATGCATTAGGGTACGACTACATGAGAGTATGAAGTTTAAGTAGAAAAAAATGATGTAACGGCTATATTATAAGTTGTATTTATAAAATAAAAATATGAAATTGCAAGTATTTTAAACATGTATGATTATATAAGTTCTTTAGTTGAATAATATTATATTTTGTACCCATTTATAGATATTATAGTTTGGGATTTATTTATAAATTTGCTTCAGAAGCCATGTGTCGAAAGAGCTCTTTTTGAGGTGAATTATTAGGGGTGGCCTGTAAAGTATAACAGGTTAGGGGTGTTCAAAATATCAGAAACTCGAAAAAATTCGAAATCCGAATCGTATCCGAAACCCGAAAAAACCTTATCCGGAATCTATTTTGGGTTTTTCGGGTCGGATAATATGATTTTAGATTCGAGTCGGGTCGGGTTTCGGATATGCAAAAACTAGTTTTTTCGGGTCGGATATCCGAATAACCCAAAAAAAACAGGATTATCCGGGTTGTTCGGGTTATTCAAATATATGAATTCGGGTTTTTCAGGTTGGATAATATATTTCGAATTTCGGGTCGGGTTTCGGTAGACCTAAAAAATTTTCAAACCCAAAAAACCCGATTCGAAAAACCCAAATAACTCATTATCCGACCCGATGAACACCCCTATAACAGGTCAAGCTAGAGCTTGGGGCATTCGAAAAATAGAACCCTAATTTGTCTACTTTTATAGTCTCATTCTCTGATCTATCAATAGACAAACAGTTTGAACATTTGAACTATCATGCAATCGGTTCTCTAAACTCTCAATTGGTTCGGGTTTTTCGTTCTTACAGTTTTCTTTGTTAGGGGGTGAAAGGTGACAGGAGATTCAAGATTCAGTCTTCTTTCTCATGAGTCTTTTTAAGTGAGGAGATACAAGGTTTTAGTCTAATTCATAGATATTGCAATTCAAGAGATTCAAAATGACTGTATGCATTTTTCTTTTTTCAATTAAGTTAGTATGGAACCTTCTTTGTTTAATTGCTGTTTAATCATTGTAAACATTAATTTTGTTACTTTGTTGTGATTGTATGCCTTATTGACTTTGATACACTTGTAGACTTAAAACATTATATTTAAATGTTAAACCGAAACTAAAAACATTAATAAGGTGTCTAAAAGAACAACTTAAACCGACACTAAAATCAAAAGTATGAATCATGTTTTGTGACTATATGATTATGATTTTTGGTAAATAATTTTGATATATCTATTGTTATGTGTAATCCCCAGAGTTTTCGCATTTGGAATTAAAATATTTTATTCGTGTTTGGTGATAATAAAACAAAGTCCTTTGTATCCTTTAAAAACTTTTGTATTCATAAAACAATAATAGTAATAATAATTTATGAAGATCCTATAAAATGATTAATAAACATATAATAAGTCTAAAATAATAATAATAATAATAATAATAATAATAATAATAATAATAATAATAATAATAATAAAGTCAATGATAAATTAGGGGGACTGATTTAGGAATTTCTAAACCTATTTGTGTTTGTAAAGTTTTAAAACAAAAGTTTGAATTACAATAAAACACAAGGACTAAACTTGACAAATCTCTATTCTTCTTTCTTCCTCATTCCGATCACAGATCCAAATCCCACCATCATCGGGCACCTTCCAAATCTCACACTCATGCATTCGAAAATTCAAAACCAAAGTAGCATCATGTCGCTCCTTTAATCACGGTTCTAAACACGTAAATAATTCCAAAAATGGTTCGATTTTACGCGTGATCTACAAGCTGTAAATCATTTGCTATAAACAGCTCTTAATCGAGCAAAATATAAACATAATAACAAAAATTAACATCACAAAAACATTCACGCTCCTGTTCCGAGTCAAACAAACATGAAAAGAAACTTTGAAGAAGTTTAAATCAAAGAATCAAGTTCAACTTGAAGCCGCGACGGTTCTTCATTCAAATCCTATCAAATCGAAACGATATCGAGGTAAATCTTAGACTATATCCCTCTTCTGATCATGCATAACAAAATCCCTATCAAATCTAGAACTCACAATCACTCAGATGATCGAATTGGATCGACGAACTGATTAGGGTTCATCATTTAAAACTGAAATGGGAAAGGTTTTTTTTTTAGAGGTTATGTATTTTAGTTTCGAATCCTTTTCGTTCTCAGGGTTTCTACCCGAGTGGTAGGGGCTTGTGATTTGGTTTTAAAGGTCTCGGGTTCAAACCCGGGGTTTGCACCTTTAATTGGTTTTTTTTTTTATTTCAGCTCCATTTTCATCCATTTTTCTTGTATTATTAATTCCAAATTATTTTCTAAACAGTCTAAAATCTTTATTCAGAAAAAAAAATAAAGAAAATCTAGAAATTTATTTACGTATTATTATTCATGAGTTAAAAACCATATTTTAACTTAAAACCATATTCTTTAAATATTTAGTCATATTAGTATTTAAATTCGTATATGTTAAAATAAATAAATAAACTGAACTATATATATACTACTAGGTTGGTATTTTAAATAATAAAATATGTTTTAAGTGATTAAATTATTTAATAAAAATCTAAGAAGTTGTTTGTAATTCCTAAAGTTTATTAAACTAATAAAGTTTTATAAAAGTATTCATAATATTTAAACACTGTTTTAAATACGTCATTTGAGTAAAATACTATTATTAACAAGGCATAAAATAAGTTTTAAAATAATTATATTAAACAAGTTATTTAAATCTTTATAAGTATCAAAAAGTTTATAAACATAAATTATTATTCTAAATAAGTCATAATTACACCAAATTATAGATTCTCAGAATAATTAGTTTGACACATAAACATTTATGTATTTTAAACCAATAATGTATATTCAAATGGATGGAAATAGGATGTTAGTATTATTCAAATTCAAACATAAATATTCGTTTAAACAAATAAATATTCAAATGAGTCTATTCAAACTTAGACATATTATATTAGGACTTCCATTAAATATGCCATAGATTCTAAGCCATCAAGACTAGAACTCTAAACGAGAAACTAAGAACTATTATGTCTTGAACTCTAGGGTGAAGCAACATCTTTTACTTCAATTCTCTATCAAGCATTGTTGGATTAGCTAAGATAACAAGTGAGTTTCACTCATACTCCCTCTTTTACATTTTGTACTTTGGGATGTTACATATGTCATTATTCAATCAAACTTTATTCTAGAGTCAAAATCAATTAGATGCAAACTATTAGTCTAAGTTGTTTGACTTATGTGCTTAGTATGCCTACTTGTTTATATTCAAAGTATTATCAGGTTTTTCTATGTGTGGTCAGTGTTACTAGTAGCCCTTGCAATATAACTTAGGATATTATATATTGCAAAGGTGAAAGCGCCTAAAATCTATGTGACTAGTAGTCTTTGCACAATAAATTGGTTATTGAAAAATGCAAAGATGAAAGAGCCTGAATTCAATTGTTGTAACTAGTAGCCTTTATTTAATGACTTATGTTATTAAGATAGTAAAGGTGAAAGAGCCAAAGAATCATATTGAACTTGTAGCTATACTTGCTTTAGGTCTTATCAATTTGGACTTTGTTTGCATTTAAACTTTTAAACATATTCTTATATATATATTAAACTGTATGGGAAACTCACCAACTATTCATATAGTTGACCCAAATTTATTTTACATATGTAACAGGTTAAAGTGAAGACTTGGTGAAGACATAGGATAGGTATTAGTAGACCTAGTAAATGATAAACAATGTACTAGTATTTCAAATGTAATTTAAATGTTGTAACGTTTGATTTGAATGTTGTAATTAATTGATTGATTGAATTGTTAATAATGATGCTTTAAATATCGAAATGTTATAATAGCACCATGAGCCAATGAACAGTCAAGCTCGCGCCCCGACGTATTCCGCCGTCGGTCGGGGTGTGACATTATGTATTTTTGTATTGTTATGTACATGCTTAATTAACTTCTGGGCTGTTATGTGATTACAGATTTTTTTCAGTTACTTGACTTCTTTAACTAGGATTTAATCTTCTAATCAAATATATGCCTAATAGTCTAACTAAAATAGACAATTAGATATTTATTTATATGACCTATTACATATTGATTGTTAATATCCTTTTATATATAATTGGCTAATTGCCATATTAATTGTTAGTTACTACTATTTTAGTCAATTGTTAATCAAAACCAGAACTATGACTTTAGCTTTTAATAAACGGAAAAGATTAAACGAGAAATTTCACTTGAATCATGTAAATGCCCCTGAATTTTAGTTTGCTTGGAGCCTACAAGACGGTTGGGCGCCCTATACATCATAATTATGTTCAAGGACAAATACAATTAGTCATCTCATATCAAGCAACACAATTGACAATAATGATCAAATAATATTAAGTAGCATTAACTTTTCATACCAAATCATTACTTGAGACACAAATACATCATAAAAATAATATTGAAGATGAATAGTGTTATACAGTAGAAAATTAGATTTTCAGAGTGAAAAGAAATAAAAAATCATAAATAATCCACACTCTTCTTAACATAATTAATCCCATAGTTTTGCAAATGGCAAGATAGAAGATGGGATACTTAATCTAATCATACATAACTAGGTTGTTCTTAACGAACCCTGATCAAACAAGAGTTGAGAAGAAGCTAGAGAAATCACAAAAGAAGGAATGATTCTCGTGGATGCATGGAAAAGAAAACAAGAAACTAAAGTAGCAGAAGGAGTGAGCAAGGTAGCGTTAATGATAATAGCAACACATCGTCATGTTTAAGGATTGTATCAAGTGACGTTGACTAGGGTTAAATATATGTGTGTAGCACAATGGAGGTGTTAGAGAGCATTAAATGGCTTGTATACCATGTAAGATTGCGAAAAAAACTAAATTGATTTTCATTCAATGGTTGGTTACAACATATAAGATGGCTAGAAACTCAAGATACGTATCAAGACCACTAGGTTACATAACGATAAATTCTAATAATATCCCACTGATAAATTCAAATACGCAAACATGACAACATTACTAGAAACTCAAGATATGTAACAAGACCACTTGATTCTTGTTTTTTTTAAACGGTAGAGGGTCCCGTCGTATTATCTTCAGTTATCTTACCGATTGGTAACTAAAATCGATTACTCAATTGCCGACCGTGCTGGAACCCCGTGGAATAGGTAAATCCTCGCCTCCATCGGTTCAGAACCCAAGATTAAGTTCACGATTCCTCCCTCACCTGGTATCTGTTAAAATGCCACCAATATGACTTGAGCCTTATCCTTAAAAAAAAGAATGAAACCTAAACCACTAGACTAACTTTGCTGGATTTGTTATTGAAGACGTTAAGAAATGTCAAAATAAGGGTGACCCCCGCACCACAACTCCACAAGTAAACAAAAAATCATAGTGAGCATTCCAAATAGAACTGCAAGCTACCAAGTGGACACCGGTGCATTCTCCGAGGTCTCGGGTTCTTTGTCTATATATACAGCACAACCACACATAATTTCACCTTCAATTTCAATTCAATGATATCTCCCCTTCCGATTAGCAATTTTTGTCCCTTTATTTCATCATCTAGCCCGAAAATCCCCTATTTTTCTTCCTACATTTCTCCTTGATTCGTTTATAAGTCATCATAAAATGATTGGGGTCCGATTTTGATCGAATTTTGAAGAAATATTGGGTTCTTTTTCATCAATTTGTTTAAAGGTAACTAGGGTTTCGAATAATGAGGTTGATGCAGGAGAGCGAAGAGGAAAGGGAAATGGAATCTAGTAGTAGGTGTGGTTCGATTGTTGAATTAGGGTTTCAAGAGAAATCGATGAAGATGGTTGTTGTAGGCTATGCTCTTACATCGAAGAAGACCAAAAGCTTTTTGCAGCCAAAATTTGAAGGTTTGGCTAGGTATTTGTTAATCAAGTTCTTTGATTTACTCTGATTGACCTAATTAAGAAAACCCTAATCTCATTTGTTGATTTCAATGGCTAATTTTGCTTTTTATCTTCTTGTGTAATGATTTGAAGTTATGAATACATAATCTTGCTTTGATTTGATATGGTATTTAAAAGATTACTTGTTGGACATGGAAGAAGGTGATGTTACACTTAAAACTGTTGCTTACTCTAAAATAGTTGTATCTTGGCTTTAGGTGTAAGGAACGCTTTTTTTCTTTCTTTTTTTTTTTTTAAATATAATTATCACCTCCCATTGGTTAGTGTAATTTTGATATTTCCTAAAAGGGTTTTTGTGTGTGAACATTCACTGATTTGTTTGACATTTGACTCGATTTAGAACTTTTCAATCATGTATCATAATATAGTACATCTAGTCACAATATTCATGTGATATTGTTGTTAATTGAAAATTGTAAGACCCGGTTGATCAGTGACTTGCACTATAGCTTTATGGTAGTTGGTGTTAAAGAACAATTTTATATTTATTTTTTGATATACTTATCACCTCCAATGGGTTAGTGGGATTTTAATACTTTTCTAAAAGGTATATCTTTGTTTAATATGTGACACTAGATTCAAAACTTTTCAATAATGGGTCACACTTGAATTCACCCACTCTCTCGTGGGCAATATTTATTGGATACCCATATTAATAGAAAATTTTGATAACTAGAAGGGTCTGATGCCTACCAGTCAGTAGACAATAGACCCCTCTAGCACATAATAACCATTTGAGTATCTTGTCCAATGATTGAATTAGCTTTTTATGGTTTTAGATTTTGAATTTTAGGTGATATGAATTTTTTATAAAGTAGTGATTCGAGTAAAACTGATTTAAAATTTCAAAAGAAACTTATTATTGCAATCTTGGTTGTGATGGTTGCAGAAATAAGGGGATATTTTTTGTTGCTATTGATCAGACAAGGCCTCTTTCGGATCAAGGTCCTTTTGACATTGTCTTGCATAAGGTCAGTGTGGCCTATTCTTCAATATTGGTCTGAATACATATGTCAACTACAATGGTGAATTTTTTATTCTATTTCATTTCTTTCGTTTTTTTATAAGAATAAATTACTGTTTTGGCCTTAGTGGTTTAAGTGCTTAAACTATTTTAACCCAAAATTTTATCTTCTATCAATACAACCAGTGGTTTAAATGACTAACGGTTTTGGCTCTTAAACCTAACTATTCTAACTGTTTTGGCCCCCAAACCTAACTATGGTTGGGGGACAAAACTGTTAGTTGTTTAAACTACATGGGCTGCATCTATAGAAGATTCTATTTTGGGTTGAAATAGTTGAAACACTTAAACCACACGAGCCATAACTGTAATGTACTCATTTTAAAAAACTTTAATATATGGTTAGATTTACATTTTTAGTGTAATTATTTGTTATGCAGTTGACTGGGAAGGAATGGCAACAAATTCTCGAGGTCAGTCTTGTTAACTATATTCTCTAATGTAATATCACTAATGATGTTTTTTTTTTGAAACATTATATCTATTTCAAAACAAATATTTTAAGATTTATTTATTATTAAAATATAATAATAGTAGTTCAACGTATCAAATTTATTGATATGAATATTTATTATATGATTAAATAAATTTTGTCTGTGAATAATTGTTATTTTGATTCCCCTATTATTTTTAGAAACTTGTATTATTTTATTTTTAAATTATCTTTAGAAGCAATTAAAACCATATGGCTAATTCAACTATGTTTAATTTTGAGACTAAGAATTAAGGTTTAAAAAAGCGGAAACGAGCCTCGAGGCGTTTTCTGTTAGCCTCACGAGGCGTAAGCCTCGAGGCGGACCGAGGCGTAAGCCTCAAAACAACCTTGAAAAATAATTAAAATTACATATATATTACATAAAAGCCACAATTTAACATAAAACAAATGATAAAAGTATCACAAGGTATAATACAATTGAAAAGGTAGAGCAAATCGAATTCGAAAATGCATTGTATAATGAAATTAAGTACCATCAGCAGTTGTATATTTTTAGTGTAAAATGGATGCAAAGGAATCCTAAAGAATTTGGAGGTGTAAATTACACGCTAGTTAAGATTTCTAAGCTCCTGACCAAGCGGGGGTCAAGGGGGCCGCGCCCCCTTGCGGGGTCCTAGGGGCAGCGCCCCTGGCGGGGTCCAAGGGGCAGAGCCCCTGGTGGCGGTCAATTAGGTTTCTTATTTTACCTAAACGGGTGAAATAAGGGTCAAAAAACTCAAAACAGGTAAAAAAAAAAAGCCCAAAATCAAAAAATACCATCTTTAGTGAGGCTTAAGCCTCACCGCCTCACCGCCTCTACGCCTCAACACGCCTCGGTCCGCCTCGACACAACCGAGGCTTAAGTTCCAGATCACCCACCTGAGGCTAAGCCTCAAAGGCGTTTTCTGGCCGCCTCAGCCGAGGCGTACGCCTCGAGGCGCGCCTCACGGCGCCTTTTTAAACCCATGCTAAGAAAAAGATACAACGAATTTATCCAAAATGCACTTTTATTAAAAAATACAAAATATTGTGAAACCATCTTGATTATGTGAGTTTATGTATGATTTCTTCTTTGATTCCATGACTTATGTTATACAGTATGAGTTTATAGTAACCATGATTATTAATAACTATTATTTTGGATATGAAAAGCATGCTTTATTTTGATGTTTGATAATTTCCAATAATATATTATTGTTTTTAATTATACAAACTTTTTTACGGTAAGAAGAAAATATATGATACTTGGTATAAAATAGTATTTATTTTTGAATGATTTATAGGATTATAGGCTTAATCATCCAGAAGTTACTGTTCTTGATCCTCCAGATGCAATACAACATGTTCACAATAGACAATCTATGCTTCAAGATGTAGCTGATCTGAATTTTTCTGATGCATATGGTAAACTTTATACTAAAGTTTATTTATTTAAGTTTTCAAAAGAATTTGTTTTCAAATGTTTATGTGCAATGCAGGTACAGTAGGTGTCCCAAAACAATTGGTTATAGAGAAAGATCCATCATCTATCTCCAATGCTGTCAAGAAGGCAGGATTAGCCCTTCCTCTTGGTATGTTCTCACACCTTTTGTAAATGCATTTTTATTCAATTGTAATTTTTCTCAATATAATCTTGATGTATACGCGTGTTGCAGTTGCAAAACCGTTGGTTGCAAAGTCACATGAGCTATCACTTGCTTTTGATGAGTATTCCCTTGAAAAGCTAGAGCCCCCCCTTGTTCTTCAAGAGTTTGTTAACCATGGTATTTAATTGCAATTAACTTATCTTATATATTTTTTACTTATGCTATAGGGTTAATTTCATATACAGACTTGAAAACTTGCATAGCATTCAATTTACCGAACCAAAAGTATCAATATCAAATGTACCGAATTAAAATACTTAAAATTTCGTATGAATACAATTAATGATATGACCATATTGTACTCTTCTGTTTATGGTATTATCTGTGTTGACTCTAATCTTTCCACCATTTTTGTTATTATTGGTAGCTTTTTATTTCTATATGCTTAAAATTGTCTCTTTGCATATACTTTACTTCAGAAACAATTTCTCTTTGCCAAGGGATAAAAGCAAGTTTTGCCAGTATCCTAACCTCTCTAAAGTCTAAACTTTACCAATAGTTGTGCTATAAGTATGAGATATGGAGTACATTTGTTGTTGTTGTACCCTTCAGACTCTCGTATCCTAATGCAAGTTTTAAGAAAGGGTATATAGAATGTTGAACATTTGAAAATGGTTATAATTGATAATATAGTTTTTTATTGGGTATATACGATATTTTGCCAAGTTTTGAGGCGTTTATATGGAATTCTCTCCATGTTTGAAAATATTGAAAATTGAAAATGGTTTTTTTTTATCATGTGATTTTAGGAGGTGTTTTGTTCAAAGTGTACATTGTTGGGGATGCAATTAAGGTTGTTAGGCGTTTCTCTTTACCTGATGTCAGCAAGCGTGAGCTGTCAAGAAGTGCTGGTGTATTTAGGTTCCCGAGGGTCTCATCTGCTGCCCAGTCTGCAGATGATGCAGATTTAGATCCATGTATTGGTGGTAAATCTTTGCTTACTTTTTAAAATGTTAGAAATGACACTTATCACCTGCGGTTAAGCACACAACCTGATTTCGTTTGCTATGTTCTCTTGCAGAGCTTCCTCCACGGGCCTTACTTGAAAGCCTTTCTAGAGAACTTCGTCGCCGTTTGGTATTCCACAATTTCTCCTTTGTTTTTTTATCTTTTTTTTTATTCAGTAGATAAAAAATGAAAAATATGCAAACTAGGTTTGCTTTTTTCGGTAATTAAGTAATTAAAAAATCACGCCTGAGGAGTGCACCTAGGCGTGAAGTGCACTCAGCTAGGGACAGTGCTTCTAACAACATGAGGCAATGGGCCTACATAAGACATGCATGAGTTGCATGCCAAAATTGCTTGAGTACATGGACAGATTTTCTGTATCAGGAGGTTGTTACATATAGTTTTTAGGTTGTGTATAGATGTTATTTATAAATTAGATTGTATAAAAAACACCAACCATACTGGTAAATTCCACTCGTAGGCCGTAGCATAGCTATTGGTAGAATCTAGGTAGGGTGAGATGTAGGAAAATTTTACCTCTATCTCTAAAGAAAGACTATTTCTAGAGAGGCTTTTGCCCTTTCGGTTTCAAAGCAAAAAAGATGCAAACATACAGTTTTAGACATATAGAAATAGAATGCTATCACTGATAAAAGAAATTGTGAAGTGTACTTGGCAACAATGTTGTAGAAACCGCTAGTCGTTAGTCGGTCGGTGGGGTGGGGACTAGGGATTAATCGGCCAACTAATCGGCCTAATCGGATAGTCAGGCCTAGTCTGCCTTAGGGGACTAGCGATTAATCGACCTAGTATGGGATTTTTACAACCATGCTTGGCAACAGATATAATACCATAAACAACACATAGACATGATGTGTGCACGTTGCCTTTGAGTCATGCTTCGACTTCAGGGGCCCTACCGCGGACCGCCTCGCCTCACATTTTTTAAAACCAAATTTTAACCTGAATAAATCCATCTTACTCTGTACTATTTATATGTTGTTATGGTGCAGGGGCTTCATCTGTTCAACTTGGATATGATTCGTGAGCATGGTACCAAGAATCGATTTTATGTGATTGATATCAACTATTTTCCTGGTAATTTATGCCTTTAAATTATTGATGCAAACGGTAACTAGTATTTTGTACCCGAATTTGGATCTTATGTAACAGTTTGGATGCACACTTTCAGGGTATGGTAAAATGCCAGAATACGAGCATATATTCACAGATTTCCTTTTGAATCTGGCTAAAAGCAATTACAAAAAACGGGCTACCAGCATTCCATAAAGGATTCGCCTCCAAATTACAATAAAGTCAGGTCACCAACAAGATGCAGGAACCTGAAGGCGATTAACATAGGAGTTGTGGTCAATTATGCACCAAAGGCAGTGAGATTCAACTGGTTTTCTTGATGTTTTTACATTGCTGAAGAAAGATGAGGGATTGGTTCAATTAACCATCTTTTAAATGTAGCAAATGTGAATCAACAGTTTGCGTGTGTTATTGTGTTGTAGATATTTAATTTGGAATTTGATCATGGTGTCTTTATGTATATATGTACTTGCTTCATTTGGCTGAATTTCGGTGATATCTTCATCTTTTATGTGTTTGGTTACGCCCCATTTGCGGTGCACACATATAGTGTATGTATGTGTGGATCCTCAAGGGGCCAAAGTAAAATTGCACTAATTTTAACGTTATTTTACTTATTTAGTGAAAATAACATTAAAAATGCTGGGATGATCAACTTCATACTATAACTTTGAGCTGGAGACTCTTTCGGAACAGTCTTTCTATCCTAACTGGGATAGGGTAAGGCTTATGTCTATCCTTTCCTCCCATAGCATACTAAAAAGTGGGAATATACTTGGTAAGTTTGTTTGTTTTGTGTTCGGTTTCTAAAACTAGCTTCAATGTTCGAATGGTGACATGATCAAACGGGTGTTCGAGCTATCGTGCACGACTTTTTCGTGGGGCTATAAAGGAAGCTTGTTTTTACAGTTAGCGGTTGAATGTCTAGTCCTTGACGGTTACATGGCTTGCGATTGAACTTTCAAAACATTATGCTTTAAGGTTTATGATTTAAAGTTTGACAAGGCGATTTCAATGATACAAAAACGAGCCTTAAACTCACCCCATTCCAAAAATCTATATCTATACTATATAATAAAAGAATAACAAACTTGCTACATGTCACTCAGATATTCATTTGTTGTTAATTTGACACTTGTAATTTGTTGTTAATTTGACACTTATAATTCTCACATTGATCTCTCATTCAATTGTATTTTATTAATACTCTCTTTTATTTAATGTTAATAATTTTAAATAATCAAATTATATAATTAAATGTAAAAAATATATATATATATATTTTTATTTTCAAAATTTATTATAACTTAGTAATCATAAATAATTTCAATTATATCTTATTTTAAAATGAAATTTATAATTTTTAAATATAATTATTATTTTTAATTCTTAATATGTTTAATAACGATTGATATGATATCCAACATATAAAATTTTCATAAAACTACTGGTTTGCAAAATGTTAAATTTATTCATTTCATTTAAAACCATTTTTATGTATTTGTTAGTCATTGAAAAAAATTTAATAATTACGAAAATAGTATTTTACCTTCTTGTAGTATAAAAGAAGGTCGAATACAAATTATGTAGTTATCAAACTTTTTAATTGTTGTTATACTACTTAAACTATTTATTAATACATAGCATAATCATTTTATATCAAAATATTATTTATAATCTTTAAATTATCAGTTTTAAATATTTAAGATTCTATATTTATTTCGTGTGATACACGAGGTAATAACGTAGTATATTATATTTTAGATTTTGAAGCCTATCAGTGGAACCTGATTTAATACGCCCATTAGAAGCAATGAAACATTGCTATCTCACACCGTCACTTAAAAAGGATGACTGGTAAAATTTTTCATTCGTTGTATGATTATAGACAATCATGATTAAGTAAAATTGATTATTATGAAAATAGAGAATTACTAATTTAAACGAAGTGACGAAAAGCCAACTCAATAACAAACAAATACATATTAATACAATACGATGTTTTTAAAAGTAAATCAATTATTGAACCGACTGTCTTACTGGTTCACTAGTTGCATAAGTTGAATCAGATTTAGCACGTGATTTATTATAATATATATATATATATATATATATATATATACAATTTAAAATAAAAAAATTGAAAACCGGTTCAACTTCGGTTTACAAATCCAATTACAAAAAGACATCTGATCCAACCAATTCAACTGGTTGGTCAAGTTACATGATAAAAAACTCATGTAAAGGTAAATACCGAAAACCATATATTGAAAAACCGAACTTAGTAACTAAACCAACAAACCCATGGTTTGATTCAGATTTTTGAATAACCGAGTTTTATGATTTGAATCCGATCTTTTTGTATATACATACATAGCCATATATAAGTATATAACCATAACACTAATCAAATCACAATCTCATTAATTATACATGTTATATAGATTATCCTTAATCCTTAACTAAATTTTATAAATATTTCATTAAATATGAGAAAAAAGCAAGGAAATAAAAAAATATGTTATCTAGAATGATGACAAGTGTTCACAATCATTTTTATTTAATAGGTCATGTGTAGTGGTCACACCCAGGGGCACAGGTTTTAAGGGACTGGCGCCCCCCCTGTTTTTTCGCTTAGTAGTGTACATTTTCCGATCCGTAGTGTAAAATTTTTTAAAAAATTTTATTTCGCCCCCTGTAAAAAAATATATACCCTATGTTCGCCCCCCCTAAAAAATTATTACAAAAATTTTAAATAATTTATAAACAATTAAACATATAAAATCAAATTAATTAATTAACTAATAACTATTAACAATTAAGTTAGTTTTTAATCAATAGTATACAATTCAGCCCAACTTGAAATTTAGCCCACTAGCCCAACCAATTTCCCTTAATTAATTCTTTAAACCCAAAGAAATACCCAATTGAATCTCCCATTGGCCATAGTCGGAAAAAAAAATCACTCCCAATTGAAGTCCCGATCTTGTTCAGCGCCGAGCACAGCAGCATCGCCCCTTCGCCCAGCAGCAGCAAAGCGCGCCGAGAGCCACCGGCCACCAGCAGCATCGCGACCGCCGACCTGCCCACAGCCCACCTGCGGCTCAGCGGCTGCAGCCCCCGCCCTGCGCCGGCTACCTGCCTTGTTCCTGCCGAGTGTCGACCTACCGGCTACCTGCCTTGTTCCTTGCGTGAATTGGTAATAATTTCGGCCTCTCACCTTGTTGTTACTTGCTTTGATTAAGTTTTTGAGTAGGTTAATTGTAGTTTATTGTTAATTTGTTAGTGAATGTAAACATTTAGATTTTAGGGTTTTGATTTTTGTTCAAATTTTTTAGGTATAAATTAAGTGTCGGATTCTTGGTATATCATGGGGAAAAGGAAAACTATTGATTCATTTTTTAAGAAACAAATTGCCGAAAACTAAGACTCGGAATCCATAATCGATGAATTTAAAAATCTTAAAGGTTTTCGCACTGAGTTGCAATCTTCTTTAAGGTACTTAACTATTTCATTCATTATTAAAAATATATAAATCTTTGTTTGTTTTTAAAAAATCTACTTTTTATTGTTTGACGATTTGACCCAACCCAACCCGACCCGAATCGCCAACCTGAACATTTAACTGTTAGCGTTAGGCCGTTGGAGAAAAAAAATTTATATGTGGCAAAGTTTCGCCCCCCCCCCCCCCTATGCTTTCAGTCAAGCTTCGCCACTGGTCACACCACTATCACTTCACACAAACAATCAACACCATCACTCACTTATCACTTCACATAATCACCACATGTGTTATCATCATTTCACGTCATCACCACCTTTATTTAATATTTTATTATTTGATTTTTATTTTTTTTTTTATTATAGCTATATTTATATTAAACAATATAATAAAAATTGCATAATAAAATAAAAATAAAAATACATAATAAAATTATAAAAACGTTAAAATAAAATACATACTTTTAAAAATAAAAAAATTACATATTTTCTTTTTAATTTTTCCAAACATGTTCAACCAAATCGCCTTTAAGCATGTTATGTTCAACCTCCCTCACCACTTGCGTAGAGTTTTCTTCAATATTAGCTACTACGGATGTTAATGTTGCTAGAACGGTGCGTAAAAACATGAATGCACCTTCGTCCGAATCAGATGATAATGACCTCGTAATTTTTTCCTCCAAACTCAATTTTTGTGGATTGTAAATTGGCTTTTTTGAGAAAAGAATGGTTATATTAGAAAGATGAATGGTTATTTTAGAGAGTTAAATGGTGGTTTAAAGAGTTAGATGGTTAAATTATAATAATTTTATTTTTTTCTTCTTTTTTTTCAACGGTCTAATGATTTTTTTTATTTTCTTCAATCGGTCGAATGTACCTTGTAACCACTCTCACGCCACAGCCCTCACGGCCCTGTGTAGTGAGGGGAGGGCATCAAGGGGGCGTAAAAAACCCTTCTCACGTCTCACTCACGCACCATAACACGTAGTCTTGGTATAGATAGATTTGGATACCCAATTATTTGGTTAAAGACGTTACAATTTCAACTATAATAACTACTGATACAACAATAATGAAAGTTACAAAATTGGGAGCTTCAATTTAGTAATTTACAAAAGCCCCATAATTCGATAAATGAACTTAAATCTTTTTTTTTCTTTTTAAAGATGCAGATGAAAATTGTCAATAACATGTTGTATGACGTCAGCACCATCAGAATTCATCCAAGGAGTGTTTACCTATGACAATAAATTAACAAAAAAACAAAAAAGAAAGATTAAATTTTGCACTCAAATTTCTGAACAAAAGGGTGTGTGTTCAATCTTTTCTCAACAAAATAAATGTTTGAATCAATTTTGACTTTCAATTTTGTTTGTTTGACTTCCAAAAAGTCAACCAATATCAATTTAGAATCTTATTTTTCCACAATATATTGAAATATGATATGGGATATCATTATATACTTGCCTGGATTGTGTTGTGGGCAAAGTATCTTTGTTTACTTCCTTTAAAGCTGACATCAATTCTTTCCCAACTTATTTTAGTCAACCCTTGGATCATTGCTTCTGCAAGTCATGAACAAAAAGTCAAAATTAGTCGATGTTAGTACAAAAGTCAACATTTCTTAAACAATTACCAGTTAATACAAGTGAAACATGAACTACTGAATTGAAAAGAATTCTATGTGAATGATAAATGAATCACCTTCCATAGAAGCACGGGCCGTATTGAAGCTATTAACTTGCATTTTGATGGAATTTTCTTGTTTTATGATGTTTGTTGTGTCCATTTCACCTTTTAAGATATGCGGGTATTTACTACTTCTAACAAGATTTTTACGCTGAAAACAAATGAAAAATATAAACACAAACAAGCATAATCAACGAATAATCCCAGTAGGGTCTGGGAGAAATGAGATAAGGGTGTCTCATGGATATGATGCAACCCATATGAAATTTTATTAAAATAGAGTTAATTACACATATGGTCAATGTGGTTTGCAAAAAGTAACAAGTTTGTGGGTACTAAGGATTTAAAGATACATACGTCGGTTTTATGCTTTCAATTTTGTAATGAGATTGGATAGTAAAGTGTCATTTTCGTTCTTATGGTTATCCAAAACTCCAATTCAGTCCAAAATGAAAAGTTACTACCGTTTTCGTCCATGTGGTTGTAAAAAAACTCCATTTCAGTCCTTCGTTAGTTATACTTAACGTTTTGATTAAAAAGACAGTTTTACCCTTAAAAGTTGTGTCCAATGCTGTTAGGGATTCAATTCACACACTCAAATAGAAATGATAATTGCTGAACTGAGAATGCAAATTAGAATTAATAGAAAGGATATGATCACAAGGATCTACAATAGGTATGTAACCAACTAGTGGTCCCAGGGCTATGCCCTCCTCAATGCCATGCAAAGAGTCTAAACAACTAACAATAATCCTCCTCCCTCTCACAATACTAATCATTCTTATTTATAGAATTAGAAACTACACTTACCCCCTCCCACAATTACAAAATACTAGTAATTAACAAAATAGAATAAGATCTCTATCAATACTCCCCCCATAACCCAAGACTTGTCCTCAAGGCTTGAGAGAAGATCCCACAGTCCGCTGGAGAACCCCATCCGATTGAAAAGTGTCCATATGTTCCAACTGAAAATGTAGCCCCTCAAGTCCATCCGGTTCATCATCCCCAAGCAACAACACCCGGAGTTTACCCTCCGGACACTTATGTGTTGGACTAAAAGGTTGGCCACACTTGTAGCATAATCCTTTCTTTCTGTGTTCCTCCCACTCAGTGCGAGATAAAGAAAGAACACCACGATCATGATAACTTGCTTGCCCATTGGTAGGTCGACAGTTCCCACTATGAGTGGGCATCCGAGTACCTAACGGACGATGTCCAATTCCAGAATCCAACATTGGCAGCCCCACCTGTGGAGAATATCGAAAACGAGACAGCAACAAATTGGAATCCGATGGTCGAAGCATCAACTCGACATCCTTAGCCAAATACATCGCATCAATACAAGAAGTTGGTCAATGTAAACGAACATGTTGTTTGACATCATCCTTCAACCCAGCAATAAAATAACCGAGAGTTTGGGACTCTGGTAAAGGAGGAACCAACGACAACACATACTCAAAATCATCTATATAGTCAAAGATGGAATGCGATTGCCAAATAGTAGCTAATTGTTCATAAGGATTCTGAATTTCCAGACCACTAAAACGGTGTAACAATTCTGATTGAAATTCAGTCCAAGTCAAAGAAGGACGAACCTGAGTGAGCACCTTATACCAATGTTGAGCAACACCAATCATGCTCAATTGAATAAGATGCAAACGGATGTCATCAGCAACAGTATTGATGTCAAAATACAGATTAGCCTTTTGGATCCATCCTTGTGGATCAAATCCAGAGAACTCGGGCAATTTAACCTTCTTCACAGCCCACGGTAACCCAGAAGGAGCATCAGATGAGCTGGAATTGGCGCCGGAAGTCGAAAACACAAGACCTGAGGCACCCGAGGAAGCATCCACAGGGCGCTTCTCCTGCGATTTCATCCAATTCAGAACCACCTTACGGAATTCGGCGGATTCCGCACGATCATCATTCAAAGCCAATAACGACGCCTTGATTTCTGCAACATCAGCTTGGAGTTGCATGATTTGCTGCTCGTGAGTATCCAAACGGGAGGTTTGATTCACCATAATTGAATCTGAAACTGGAAGCGCTAATGATTGTGGAAAGTCAGAAGGTAAAGGAATACTGTAAATCGAAGAAGGAGCTGAAAGGTGAAATCGAAATTGATATGGAATGAGAATCGGCAGAAATTGAACGTGATTTGAATTAGACGAGTGCAATCAAATCAGAAATAAGAATTTAAAATAGAAATCGGAGTGGAAATTGAAATCGAAAAGCCCTAAGATCGGCGGTTACTTGAGCGAGTAATCTGGAATTGCAAGCGACAATGGTATGAGTTTGGAGAACGGCAGAAGATGAGCATGAGTTGAAATAGGCGAATGGAATCAAATCAGAGAATTCGAAGATGAAAGTGAAATTAAAAGAACCTGAAATCAGATGCAAATTAACGATGAATCTGAACCTGAAATCAAATGTTAATCAGAAGTGAACTGATGGCGGGATCCGGCAGGTGACGACGACGATGAAATTGAAGGCGAATTGATGATGTGAGGCAGGTCGGACCAATGTTAGGGATTCAATTCACACACTCAAATAGAAATGATAATTGCTGAACTGAGAATGCAAATTAGAATTAATAGAAAGGATATGATCACAAGGATCTACAATAGGTATGTAACCAACTAGTGGTCCCAGGGCTATGCCCTCCTCAATGCCATGCAAAGAGTCTAAACAACTAACAATAATCCTCCTCCCTCTCACAATACTAATCATCCTTATTTATAGAATTAGAAACTACACTTACCCCCCTCCCACAATTACAAAATACTAGTAATTAACAAAATAGAATAAGATCTCTATCAAATGCCGTCCCTATGGTTTATATTAAATGACACTTTACTCTTAATGCTACTTTTTTTTGCTAAATTAGAGTGCAATGACCAGAATATCCTTTGACTTTGTGAATAGATGGAGTCAAAGGACAAAAAGTCAAAGGGTATTTTGGTCATTTCACTCAAATTTAACAAAAGTTAGCATTAATATCTCAAACCGGTAGAAAATTTGAAAGCATAAAACCCAAACATGTTACTTTAATCCCTTAATACCCAAACATATCACTTTTTGTAAACCACATAGACCATCTGTGTAACTAACTTTTAAAAATAATGGATATATGACTGTAATTGCAATTTTTGAGGCATGGAATGATACCTGAGGCAGTTCATTTCTTCTGCGAATTGATGATGTGCTCCATCCCACAATATCTATGGTATTTTAGTTGAGAAAAATTAACGTATCATATGTGAACGGTTAATCAAGCATTATAGAGTTATAAAAAATATTTTGTGCCACGCGTGTAGAAATAGGATACGGTCAAAATGGGCATTTGCATAGACAACATGACGCCTGAAGGACTGCAATGCAGAACTGCATATATCAATGAAACACATACAAAAAAGTTAGTTTTTTTTTGTTAGTGAAAGTGTAATGAAAATCAATTAATACAAAAATATATATATAAAGTCTCACAAAAACTTTAAGTCTTCGTGATCGGTGACCATCCGAAGCAGTAAAGGGGGTTGACCATGAGATTTATCAGTCAAAAACAAGTGTCTTCCTGTTCTTCCAAGAACCCATGATATATGATGAGCTACTTTCTCAACAGTATTAGATCCACCAAACATTGGGACCTGAGATGTTATCTAAAACTGTCAAAAAGTGTTGTAAACTGATCTTTAAACAAAACAATAATATTATAATTTAAATTTAAACTTAAATTTAAATTTACATCTAACCTGTTTGTGTCCACCAGTGCCAATATGTGGAGTGGCAATAGTAATAAAGTTCATAGGCACTAAACCAGCAATTCTGTCACTAGAGGTACACTCTAAGCAACTATTATCTGTAGAATCTTGTGTGTAAAGCTTAGCAATAGCATATCTTGCTATTAAGCCACCAAGTGAGTGACCGATGAAAGATATCTTTTGAAGATTAGGATGCCGTTTTATTACAGATGTTACCTGCAACGAAACACAAGTCATTCAAGATTTGAAGTGTCTTTTATGCATACCCAAAATGAGATTAATTCCAAATTTTTCGTTTTAGGTTTAATGGATTATAAAAGGTTAGTGAAAAAGATTAGATTATGAACCTCGTTTGCTAATCTGTTTCCCATCACATCAACGCCATTAAACGTCAATAATGAAGAGTTGCGCTCACTACCTGTATGTATCAAATTCATCCAAACCATATGAGTATGAATTGTATAGAACTTAGATAATGAAGCTCATTTTCTTTCAAGATTAGGTTTCTAAGATAAACATCCTTTGTCATTTGTCCTTTAAGAGGACGTGGCATGTTACGGTCTTACTGTATTTTTATGCATATGTGATGTTTTATGGTATTACATAAGTTGCTACTTATCCTTCCACCATTCCTCTAGTATTGGTAACTTTCTATCTCTATATGCCTAAAATAGTCTTTTTTTTTTCTCCGAAGCTGAGGATCTCTATAGAAGCAGACTCTCTTATATCAACGATAGAGGTAAGGCTTACATATATCTTACCCTCCCTTAACCCTATTAATAGCTTCGTTAAGAGTGTGATTTAATGAGTATGGTGGTGGTTTTTGTAGTCCTATGATAAAACCAAGTGGAGATTCCCAACAGGCCAACCTTGGTTTTAAAAATAGCACCTGAGCATGAGGCGTGAGGCGCAAGCAGGTTAACGCTTTAGGGCCTTGAGGCAGCGGTTTATAAACTTATGGGTCAAATTTGATCCGCAGTTGGGTATGTAGGAGGGGATATGTATAAGCAACCAATGGGATTAGAGATTCATTATGGTTTGCATGATAAAAAAAGCCCAATATGTTAAAAAGACAAGACAAATGCATCTTTTAGTTATAGATAAAACTTATTTTGTTATATACAAAGCAACGCCTCGCGTACGTGAGGCTCTCGCCTCAGGGCTCATGCCTTATGCCTTGGCATTTGAGGTCTAAATGCCTTAGAGCGGTTCAAGCTTTTTAAAACCAAGAGGCCAACCATCCCAGAATTACTCATACCTAAACAGGCTTAACTATGCAGCCAATGCACCCGAAAAACACCTTGGTCGCATTTGAGGTCAGACATTTCTAATAATCCATTATCCGGAACAACGATATGGGATTTGCATAGGGTGTCACACGCTCGCACCATGTATGAAAATTACGGAAAACTTCAAACAAAGAAGAGAATTACTTACAGTGCACAATGATGTCCTCAGGGTAGTTCTTCAAGAACTGTTTTGCAGCATATCTCCAATTATGAGCACTATTATAAAATTAAAAAAAAAAAGGCATATCATTATATGTATAAAATGTACATTGTTATAATAATAAACAGTTTAGGGCAAATCATGGTAGTTCCAATTAACAACACATTTTAATCTTGTAACAGCACATGTTTGATAGAATCTATATTAGCATCTATTTTGCTAATCAGCAGCTCAAAATCCACATAAACAGATGCATTAAACTCTTGCAATCATTCATAACACCATAAATCAAGAAATCAAAAATCATATTCTAAGCCAAATTCAGAGATTAATCAAATGATCTTACAATTTAATCATATAAAATTTAATTAACACTGATTCTTGTTTAGCTAACAGTGAAATAACAGATCTTACAGTTAACAACTAAAACCACACAAACCTGCCGATCAAACCATTAACCATAACCACGAGGTGGGTCGGAGAGTGCTTGTTGTCGGTGGAAGCCGACTTCATATCGACGTTACCGTCACCGTCAACTTCATCGATCGTCGGAAAACCATAGTCCGATGATCGGAAACAGCTCAGTTTCTTCAAGATCAGTGATCTTTTACCTTTTTTCATCATCATCATCATCTTCTTCTTCTTCTTATTCTTGACCTGATTTGCAGCTTCATCTGATCTTTTAAAGTTACCAACTTTCTGGGAATTTTTTTCTGATTCCATTGATTCCAACGCAAAGTACTGCAATGTACTTAAAGGTTATGAAATAATTTGGGAACGTGTTCTTGATTTGCCGGTGATTTTTTGACCGGAATGTGGGGGTGAAATGACTGTTTTAGGAAGGTGGGGGGAGTGTTGTTAAGTTAGGTGATGGGTATATTTGGTATTTCACAGGGGCAGCCGGACTTTTCACGGCGGTGGACCGGCGGGTAATTTGCGTTGACGAGTCAAAATCAAAGTCAAAGTCAAAAGGTATAGCTAAGGATTAGGTTGAAGAATGTGATTAGAGAATTGTCGTACGAGTTAAATGCAATTCGTTTTTGGCTGGTTTCTAGATCTTGTGATCAATTATTATGTTGGCATAAATGGAAATAGAATTATCCGCTAATTTATTATTACTATTTTTCTAATTTTATACTTTTATACACTAATCTGGTAAGTTTGTATTGGGCAACATTTTTCAAACATGATACAAATATTACATAAAAAAGAAGAAAAAAATTGTGTTCTAAATTAAAGATGTCTAATAATAATTTGGTATTGATTAACATGTTTATTTAAATAAATCATGTTTGAGTTGATATTTTTGACTTATATATATTTAAACATGTTGATACGCCAACTTATTTTTTTACAGCTTATCAAACTGATTAACACATTTACAACTTAATTATTACTCGTTAACTGCTAGCATTTCAACTCGTCTAAGACAAATAAAATATATGTTGTATTCGGGTTAAACAAACTATCAATGTCACATGATTGACACTTAATTTCACTTGGTAGTAACAACAATAGACTTACTTTTCGTCCCCTGAAGTTTCGGTCAAACTCCGCCACTGCATGTGGGAAGTCTATTTCTTCCCCTATTATGTTTTTTCCCATAAGTCTAGAAAGCTATGTTTTTTCCCACTAGGACTCTTTATGGCGTTTGTTCATGATTATAAATAGGTGTCACCAACTTAAAACCCAAACTATTCATTATGATTTCTTAGTTTTTACTAACACCACCCTTCCATTGCTTTTCACATGTTAGGCAACATAATGATAAAGACAAATAGAGGAAACTGGTTCACAACTAGATCGTGACCCTAATATGTCCTTTGTTTCACCCAGTGGCGTACCCATGTGTTGGGTGGGGGCAGCCGCCCCCTTGAATTTTTTTTCCAGTAGTATTTATATGTTAAAATCATGATCGACCCTCTTAATATTTTGCAACCTCTCTTCTTAAATTTGCAAAATTAGACCTGTGTTGAAAATTTAAGTACACTTGTACTTGTTTTCTAGATAAAGAGTTACTTAAAAAAGTTTTTGTAGATGTTTTTGATAGATTTAAAAAAATAAAACCCCATAGAGAACAACTAGGCTGACAATCCTAACCTATAACAAGATAGGTAACTTAAAAATTATGTGAATATAATAGATTCAAACGGGTAACAATGATAAATAATATGTTTGATGAGAAAATTACTAAAAATTATTCAATTAAACTATTTGTTTAATTACAAATCATTTTAACTTGAACAAAATTAATGTTTTAAAAAATGACTCATTTAAACTCAAACTAATTTTACTTAAACCTCATCCTGTCCTGCACTCATCATAATCTTCACTCATCATAACCCACACCCATTCTAACATGTTACTCAACCCAACCCTGTAACCCATCTATTTTGTCAGACATAAGAAAAACTTTAGATGTATTGTATTTTTATAATAATATTATATATAAACTTTAATTTGATTGCTTTTTTTAGTATGATCCGACCCGATCCGACCCGATTCGACCTAACCCGATATAAACATAACAGAAACAATTATTATATGTCAATTCTTAAACAACTTATAAAAATTTTCCGCCTCCCATGAAAAAAATTTCTGAGTCTGCCACTGGTTTTACCCTTTCATATACACTTGTTGAAACTTATCATGATACATCCTAGCCAAGGACGAAGCTTCATGAGGGCCTGGGGGGCCCCGGCCCCTGCTGTTTTTCGGCTCAGAAGCAGGTATGTAATAGGATTTGGTCGGAAATTTTATATTAATAGAGTCCGGCCCCCTTGGTTTTTCTTTCTAAAAATTTTATATTAAGGGTCGGCCCCCCTACACAATAAATCCAAGCTTCGTCACTGATTATTCCTAGCTAGCTAGAGACTACCCAGTTAGACCAGATGCACCTGTTTAAGACCAACTTCCCTTGATTTCTTCCAAGTTCCTCACCAATGATTTAAAAAAAAACGGAGGAGACCGGACGCAATACATATGCAATTTTCCAACAAAGTACTATTAAATCGACCATTGTAAGCAGAAAAATGACAAGGTTGGGCCATCCCAGGCCCCTAAAAGGCTAAGCCATTGGTATGAGGTATGAGCTCCTCATGCCAAAATGTTGTATTTACGCATTTGCATTGATCTCGTGATAATTAATCATTAGCCACTCCACCAGCTTGATGTCAATATCACCTTTTTTAATGGTGTTCATGAGGAGGATGCATATATGAAGCAACCACCTAATTTAAAATACATATTAAAAAGATTAATGTAAAAAATAAAGATCATTCCCTCTACTGGCCATCAACGGTATATTAAGTTAATTTAAATTTATCAGAGATCATCAATATAAAATCGATATGCCGTAAGGACTAAATATAATAAAGTATTCTAATATTTGTGTAAATTGTTTACACATATAAGAATATTTATATACATAGACATATGTAGGTTGAAATAAAATATTTAAGTTACAATAATCTATGAATAAGCCAACCAAGCATACAGTGATAACAAACATTGTCATCATAGGAAACCTATAGCGACAACTTGTCGTTGCTATAGGTTCTCGCATATTTTTGACCGGTCAAACCTTGTATTGACAATACATTGTCTTTTGTAGGTGAATTTATTTTTTAGCATGCTTGAGGGAAAAATACGTGTGTTTCTTTGTTTTCATTTTATCCTAATAAATTACACGGATGAGTGGTCATGGGGTAAAATTAAAAGATTTTTTATTATATTTTTACTAAATATATTATTTCCTTGTTAACTTTTAACAAAAACTTGTGTAAAAGATTTTTTTCCTTTTATTTTGGAAAACAAAGAAGCTAAACGATGTCGTTCTTTATTACTATGTGTTGACGACATGTTGTCATAGGCTAACAAACCTATAATTTTTTAAAGTAGATACTTTCCTCTTTCTAGCCTCATTTATTGTTTCCCAATTACCTCCTCTCCCTTACACGACCTTTGCTATTATAGTATTATTAATTGAACTGCAAGATTTTTCACCTAATTTTTTAAGGATACAAGTCATCATCATGATGTATAAAAAAATTCATCATCATAGCTTATTGTTAACACTCTAAGACCAGTACTCACCCCGCTTAAATCCCACCCTACCGAAATTTTTTTGTCATATCATCACCCTACTGAAAATCTTAAAACCCCGAAGTGGTCACCCCACTTAATATGTGACAGAGGAGAAAGCGGGGTTTGAGGAAGTGTTCACTGGGAGCGGGAGCTGCTGTGGGTCGAAAAATGTCACCGATGGGGTAAGGCGCGGTGTGCCCGCTCGAGGCCGCCCAAATTTGTTTCCCGGCCCGGCCAGCGGTGGAGTACTATGAATGGTCTAAGTATTCAAGTTTTTACCCTTTTCGAAAACAATATCTTCACCATAAATTTTAAAAATAAACACCCATTTTTTGTCGAATAATTTGCCCTTTTCTATGTTGCGCTTTTTTTTTAAAAAAAAAAAAAAAAAAAAAAAAAACCCTGAATGATGCCGACATTAAACCTTCAACTATTCTTGAAATGCATATTTAATTACCTTAGGTCGTCACGTCAAAATGGGACTGCTTCAAAAAGAACATATATGTTGACAAAATAATCGTCTTTTTTCTTCACTATTTATTTATCATTGCACTATTCGTGCAACTGTTAAATAACAAAAATATTAGATATTATTACTCTTAAATTTCTTTCAACAAAAAAGATAGATGGATGATTATAATCAAAATCCTTTGTAACCATGATTTATTTACTTATGAATGGATCAAATCTACCTATACTAATAAATAAAGGTTTTTAGTGCTACATGTCATGTTTTTATAGCTTCTTAACTTTTATTTTCCTCCTCTCTCTTCTATTAAATATCTAATATTAATTATATTTTTAATACATTAAAATATATTAATATAAAGACACTTTTTTAAGAAAATTATTATAAATTACAAAATATTCAAAAACAATTATTTGAAACACAATGTTTAAAGAAAAACACACTATAAAAATAGCTAGTGTTTAAAGAAATAATATTATTATTTTAATACTTAAAATATTAAATCATAAGAAAGTGTAATCGTATTTTATATTAAAAATCATCTTATTTTTTTCTAAATTTTCACTAATAATTATTCGTTATATCTTTTATGTAATTCTTGTAATACACGGTGAATTACATACACCAAAAAGTTTTGCAAATTAGGAAACAATTTGAACAATTAAAACTTAGTTAGTGTATATTTATAAGATACTCTAAATAGCATGAAAATTTAATTATTTTGGAAACACAAGTCATTGCAAGAAACGAGCTAAAAAGTTTATGGGTAAAACTGACCATTAAGGTGTTAACACATTTATATCAAGGGGTCTTGGTCGACTTTAATTTCTTTGTAAATATTTTTTAGACAAAAGCCTTTTATTTAATAAAATTAAAAATAAGAAATGAGTCCATTTTACCAAACCTGGCCAATGATCAATTTTATGTTACGACCAGGCCTTTTTGTAAGAAAATGAGTCAAAATAAGACATGTTAATTACCATTTTTCTAGCTGACACAGGTCACTCTTTTTCAACTCCACCCTAACAAAAAAAAAAAAACAGAGAAATTATAATACAAATTGAAATAAATCTATACTTATATTCACCGAAACAAAATCAATGGCAACAACCTTCAAATCAACCCAATATTTTAACAATGATACATCAAATTATCAGGAGAAAAAAACCCTACACTAATCTTAGAAAAAAAATCATTAAAAACATTATACAAGCCATACGAAGACCACAAAACGATTTGATTAAACTTTAGTCATAATTTAGCTTCATATATACTCTAAACACATGTTAAACGTATACACATGATGATCAACCTAAAGGTGGCTAACAAAACCGGTTCCGGAACCAGAAACGACAACCCGAACCAGATTTGGCCACCTCTAACCCATTCAAAAAAAATAGATACCATAGCAATTAACATGGGACTAAAATTCTACTGAAGGTATTAAGTGTTTGCCGATTGTGAAGGTAGCATTGGCTGCTTGTGTTCACCTTCATAAGTTGCTTTTAAGCATTGTGTTCACCTTCATAGTTTATTCAGGTTTCAAAAGTTTTAGACCTTTTCAATTTTTTTCAAGTTTCAAATACGATTCAAAATTCATATTTTTTGGATTTTGGTTTTTTGAACACGCCTATAATAATCCTTAGCTCACAAACACACTTTTTTAGATTAATGAACTAAAAAGTTTGCAACGTTCATAAGATAATACAATTTACATTTTAATGAAAGCAAAAACCGTAAAATGCTCATAATTTACATTATTCTATAAAAATCATCCTGTATTATATTATAATTTTAGGCTACTTTCAAGTTTCGAATACGATTCGAAATTCATATTTTTTTTTTGGATTTTGGTTTTTTGAACACTCCTATAATAATCCTTAGCCCACAAACACACTTTTTTAGATTAATGAACTAAAAAGTTTGCAACGTTCATAAGATAGCACAAGTTACATTTTAATGAAAGCAAAAACCGTAAAACGCTCATAATTTGCATTATTCTATAAAAATCATCCTGTATTATATTATAATTTTAGGCGACTGTCAAGTTTCAAATATGATTTAAAATTTATATTTTTTAGATTTTGGTTTTCTAAACACGCCTATAATAATACTTAGCTCACAAACACACTTTTTTAGATTAATGAACTAAAAAGTTTGCAACATTCATAAGATAACACAAAAGATACGCCCAAAAATCCAGCGTTGGTAGAATTTCTTCACCATTCTGATGGGGTCAGCGTACTACGCCCAAACACGGAAAAACGGGTTTTTAACCCTATTTTGTCTATTTTGAAAGGGGAATCATTCTAGGTCAAAAATTAAGGTTTTGGGGGACGAAAATTGAAGCTTTTTGGGCGGCTCCAACTCTCCAAATCAAGATTCAATCCAAGAATTCATCATTGGAATCAAGTATTGAAGATCAAATCGTGATAAGGCAAGGCTAGTTTCTTCGTAATCGCTTCCGGTTAATTAGGGTTGTAAGTGAAACAATGTTTGGATGTTGGATCTAGGTTTTTGATTGTAAACTTGATACAATTTCTGTTTGGTTGATTTAAACAATACCAAGGGCGGCCCGGGGGAGGGGCAAACCCGACCTCCGTCCCGGGCCCAATTTTTCAAGGGGCACATTTTTATATATGTATTTATATATATATATTAGGTTATAAACCCGAGTATTACACGAGTTTTAGTAACAAATAACTCAGTTAAATATATTTATGGGCCCATTTCATTTCTCAAAAGCCCTTTATCCTAACCGGCTCCATGGACGCTCACGTTCAAGAAGAAATTGAAATTCAAAATCCCAAGAAATTGGGCCCATGGATTTACAGTTTGCTGATTATTAAATGACTGATTTAGGTAAAATACGGAAGTTAATCCCGAACATATTAACTTATGACATTTCGTTTAGGTTTGCGGGACCGCCACCAGGGGCTCTGCCCCTTGGACCCCGCCAGGGGCGCTGCCCCTAGGACCCCGCAAGGGGGCGCGGCCCCCTTGACCCCCGCTTGGTCAGGAGCTTTGAATGCGTTAGGGGCCTTTTTTCCCCGACTCGTCCTGGGCACCCAATTTCTCAGGGCCGCCCCTGAACAATACGTTTTCGTATTGTTGCGTTATCTCGGTTTTCTTGCATCGTTCGCTTATTGGTAGTCGTGTGATGCGTTGCGTATGTCTATTGGTAATTTGGTGAATGAGCAAGTCTTAAACGTTCGTTCCATCATTATCACTTTAATCAAATTGATTCACAAATCAATTTTTACAGGATTTCAATCTAGGTTTAAATTCCAATCATTGTGGATCTTGCACACTCGGAAGTGATTCCCTTTTTATTAATTGTTTTTAAAGTAAAGGATAAGATTGTTTCTTTTAAACGGTTCTCTTAATTCATTTCAATTCCAAGTTTTGTTTTTTCTTAGTTTGATCAGTTTGTAGTCATTATTAGCACTTTCCACTGATTCCCTGTGGAGACGACCTTACTTGCCATTGCTATAGTCAAAGGTAGCTAAGTTCTTAATTATAAATTGTTTTTGATTAACCTACGACACATCGATCAATATACTGTCTTAGAGCCAATTGGCAATAAGAGTATCATATTTTAGACACAAATATTAAAAATTTTGTTTTGTGATATTGAAGTCATGAGTTTAAGGGGGTGTTTGTTTGGATCTGAATAGGTCTGAATGGGTCTGAATCTGAATGATTCAGATTCAGACCGTTTGTTTCGCGAAAAAAATCACGTCTGAATCTGAACCAACGTCTGAACCAACCTCTGAATGATTCAGACATTGAGAGGAGTCTGAATGAGAAGTGTGTGACCGAAGGAGGTCTGTGGTCACCACCGAAGACGACCGAAGGAGACATCGGTCACCAGCCACCACCGCTCCACCACCGTCGCGCCACCACCGTCGCGCCACCACCGTCGCGCCACCACCAGCGGCGGCGCCGGGAACCCTCCAGCCGTGCACCTCGACAAAGATGTTTGGTTCGAACATCGACGAAGGTGTTTGGTCCGTACATCAACGACGACTCCGGCGTACATTCAATCGGTGGTGTCGGTGTACTTACTGATGATCTCTTCATTTTTCAAGATATCTAGATTTGGTTTTATCTTCTTTTCTCTCGAGTCTTCTACAGACTTACAGAGTTGATTTTAGGGTTTTTGTTTTTTTGAATCCATGATCTGTGAGGTTTCTCTCGGTCTACTTATCTGATGGTCTGTGTTTTTTTTTAACAAAAAAAAAAGATTTTTTTTTATTTTTATTCAGACGTGCAACCAAACAATCTTAACTGGTTCAGCACTTAATGGTTCAGACCCTCTTAACCATTCAGACGTCTTAACCATTCAGCACTTAATCATTCAGACTCAACCAAACGGCCCCTAAGTCGTATTAAACAACTTATTGCACAAATTTATAAGATAAGAATGTATACATCTTATTGTGAAATAATCTTGTACTTCCCTGGATCCTGTGCAAAGTAGAAGATAAAAAACAAATGTTTCTAGGCTAATGGTTATCCCATTGATTTCCTAAAGCATGTCTTGGGTTTGGATTCAAATCAAGACTTACTTGATGAGTCAAAGACATGATTTTACCTAGTTTGGGGTTCCACCCAAGATGAGCTCAAGCATACTCCCAAGAGCATCAAATCTGAGAGTGTGGTTGAATATCATATTGGGTGTCACTGTTCCAAACCGTTCAAAAAAATGTCTGATAATAATAATAACAATAACAGTATAAAAAACAACAACAATACCTAGTATTAATAAACTAGAAAGAAAATTTTGACAACGTAGCTTTGCAGGAAATATTAGGAACCCTAAAAGAAATTACGATCAATGTTTTTGATTCAAAAACCTCACGGACGACACTCAAGCCACTTGTGCCAATTGTCGAGTTACGATAGAAAACAACTGATTTTCGCTGCTTAGATCGATTCGGGATTGAAAGGGAGACACAGAGAGAGAGAGATGAAGGACAAATTTTGTTAGGAGAAGTGAATGAAGACTGATAATCATGCTTTAGAATTTTGAAAAACTGAATTCAGATGAAAAAATAAAATGCTGAAAGACAATGTAATTCTGTAATAGAAATAGGTTGGAAAGTAATGTGGATGGTTACACAAATGATAGATGGCACATCCTTTACTTATTTGTTTAGTAGTATTAATATAAATATAAATATAAATATAAATATAAATATAAATATAAATACTATTATAAATACAGAAGGTTTATATCAAGTAAATTAAATGTTTTTAAGAGTTCTCATAATTTTCATATTATTTGTTATCATTCAATAAACTCTCTTAAAATAATCTAGTTGTCATGTGTCTTATCTTATTAATACTTAAAGTAATAAAATAATAATTTAATTAGTTTAAACATTTGTTTTATAACAATTTATCTTTTTAAACATTTCATTTTAAAAAAGTTAGTTTTTGAAAAAATGACATTTTTTACATAAGTATAGTCTATAAAATAATAATATTTTGAAATAAGTATTATTTAATTATTTATAAATAATAATTTAAGTAATAAATCAGTAACATAATCTTTCTCAACTTTTATTTTTTTTATAAAGTTTGTTTCTTAAACATTTTCTTAAAAATTATTTGAAAAAAAAATTATATTTTGCAAAAATTTAAGCTTATACCCCTTATACAGAACGAGTTAAACAAATAACATATCAAATAGTTAGTATTGAGAACTTTAAAGCATAAAATGATATTGCAATATAAAATATTTCTAAAATTACGTATAGCTAGTACAAAAACAATGACATCAGTTTATAGCTTTCATTTTTAAAAGGTTTGTTTTATACAAATTTTATCTTAAGAATAAATTTGGTAGAGTTTTTTGTAAAAACTTATATTATATATTGTTTATGTTGTTTAAAAACTTTTCATTTCTTAAATTTTCTTTAGAAAACTTATTTTAAAAAAGATCAGTACGTTTAGAAATTTTGTTCTTTTAAAACAGTTCGTTCTTATTAATAAGTTTTTATTTTAAAATAATTTAATTTTAAAAAAGTGTGTTTTTTTAGATACTAATTAAGATCTTTTTTAATATATATATAGAAATCTTTATTTGGTTTAAAAAGTATAACTAATATTTAATATTATTATTTGATATGAAATATGCATTTAGTAAGGGAATATGTATCTATATTGTATGTATATATATATACATTTGTAAAGGTCAGTGACCAATTTTAGGTGGTAAAAGGCATCTGCTACGATCAGTAGGTCGCGTGTCAAGTTTCAAGCGAATTTATGCACCTAAAGTAATAAACAAATGTTCACCATCGTTGACTAGTTTTACGTGGGATATGTTATTGGTAATGGTGTATAAATATAAGCATATTTTAATAGTTATTTATTTAATAAATAAACAAGTAAACATAATATGTTTATTATAACTTACTTTTAGTGGTATTAAAAAACAGAAAGCCGTTTAGAAGAAAAAACCGAATAGTATCCGTAAATAAGAAGCTTAATTGAGTTGTAATTTATTTTTCAGTTCGGTTTCTAATTCCATTCCAAAATCGATTTTCCTTTCAATTATATATTTGGTCAAACCAAATTTAGATATTAAACTATTATTTTTATTATGTAAGGATGCCAAACATATTATAACCCTAAAAAACTAAAATCACATGCACAATCTAGCTTGATTTGGTTTATTTGGTTCAATTTAACTTGTTTATTCGGTATTTAATTAGCTTATTTGGTTTCTAATAGGTTTATTTAATTGAATTTGGTTGTTCGGTTTTGAATCAAAGTCAAAATGAAGTGAATTCAGTTTGGTTAACGACTTTCCAAATTTGGTTTGGTTTGGTTTTTGATTACAGATAAAAAAAATTCAAAACCAATTAAATTAAACAGAACAACCCGATAACTAAGTTATTTAAAAAATGACATGATGTATGGATGATTTACGTGTTCTACTGGTATGTAAATCTCTATACTAATAAAAAAGTACATATAAAAGACATGTTATTATCATAATTCATTTTACAGAAAAATTCTTACCTAAATTGTTTATGACAATTCTTTTTGTCCAAATCCGCTATTTTTCTCAATTATTTAATATTGTTTATATTTCTGAAAATAAGTTTTACATTTATAAGAAGCAATTATTGATAATTTTAAATTATCATAGTAATTATAAACTCTTTAATATTCAAACTCGTATAATAGACGTGTATATAAGTTTGTAAAATAAACGGGACTGCAAATTATTTTAATAACAAAAAGACTATTTATATATGGATCTTCGACTATCATTACTTATGAAACGTGGATGTTATAAAATGAAAATAAAATAGAAATATGACTTATCTATTTAAATAAACATCCAACGGTAAGTTTTAACGTAAGTTGTCTGGTTATGTTTGTTAGCATGTTCTGTTATTTTTTTTATTTAGTATAAATACATTTGAAAAAAAAAAGAAGAAAAACTTAATAGAAAGTTAGGAAGGTCTAATCCAAAAGAATACCTAATAATTGTAAAAGTTTATATTATTCTGACACTCATCTTCACATTATTTATAAGTTTTGTATAAGCTATTATTTGTCAGAATTTCTCATATTAATGATTGAACTCGTATAAGCATCGATCGTAAAACCCTATATGAGACGTATAGGTCTTATATGAAACGTATACGAAACCAATTGTTATCGAAACAGTGCGTGTCAAAAGAAAATACTAAATATACATGGAAAATATGGAATACGCGAAACGATCATTTTCATGTCTTCCTTAATCAACTAATAACTCATTTTTTAAATTGAATATACATGAAAAATAATGATTGCCATAAATGGTTGCAAATATAGCTATCATAATTATTTTAAACGATCATTATCGAAATAGTGTGTCTCAGAAGAAAATATTGAATATATCAGAAGAAAATATTGAATATACATGAAAAATATTGAATATATGAAACGATCATTTTCAAGTATTTAATCGATTAATAACTCATTTTTTAAATCGAATATACATGGAAAATATTTGATTGTAATAAACGGTTGCAAATGTAGCTATTATAATTATTTTAAACGCAAATACAATTGCCAATTTTTATAAGTGATGAAATAAAAAATAAACCCATACCAGAAAACAACTGTAAATATATCAACCGTGTTAAATAGTTGCTAACCTAGCAACTGAGTATGATCTAGTAATAAAACTGGTCGCAAGTTAAAGCAATATATGAAAATAGATTACACAATTGCCACTTACAAACGTCACATTTATACATTATGATACCAGCAATATAACTGGTCGCAAATTATACCAAAATATGAAAATAGATTACGCAATTGCCACTTACAAACGTCACATTTATACATTTTGATATCTATTAAGTGACAACTGAAAGATACCATATATTGATTACATTCAATACACAAAGAAAATTAATAAACTTAAATAAATAACATACGTATTAAAATATTTGATTTGATACTTGATAATAACACCATCAAATAATATATACTTTTTGCCCCTCAATAATCAAATCAACCATCACACCACCCTCTTCTCTTGTGATTACATCACCAAAAATAATGCATAATGCTTCGTGTTGATCGATTTCAATTTTGCCGTAAATTAGACATGCTTGTAACATCTAACACCACAGTATCTCACATAACCATATATTGATTACATTCAATATATGAACATAAATAGATAACATAGGTATTAAAATATTTGATTTGATACTTGATGATAACAACATCAAATAATATTTACTTTTCATCCCCCAATAATCAAATCGACCATCACACCACCCTCTTATCTTGTGACTACATCGCCAAAAATAATTAATGTATACCGTTTCGTGTTGATCATTTCAATTATGCCCGTAAATTAGACATGCTTGTAACGTCTAACACTACATTATCTCACATAACCACTTATAGCATTTATCCAATAATAATATTTGTATTGATAATAGTATTTTAAATAAATTAAATTTTTGATACTAGGATTAAAATATGTCGAGGAGGGCAAAAAACTACCTTACTACCCTACCCGGAATCAGAACCGATTCCACATGAATCAACAGGTACATACGCTTCTAGTTTCTTAAAGAAACTGAAACCGTACAAAAAATACTAGAACAATTCCAACTCTATCATGCCAAAATCCGGAACCAAACAAGCCAAAAACAGATAAAAACCGGTTAAAACTAGGGAAAAAAACCAAACTTAACTGAATTAGTTTCATTTCTGTCTAAGTATTGACTTTGTTGATGAAAACAGAAACTGATTCAAACCTGAACCGGTTATTGAAAAAATGGGTTCTGCCCACGTTTTTGGATAACTGAATATGTTACAATTTAACGAGCCCACCCTTCTTTTTACAACAATTTGGGCCATGGTTTTTAGTGGCTGGCAAGAACACGAGGCCTTATAATATTTATATGAAGTTTGAATTTGTTTTTAACTTCATAAAAAATACATACCTTTCATAACGTATTCATAAATATTGTTAACATTTACACATATTTTAACATAATTTTGTAAAGTTAGTTAACTGTAAAGTTGAAAGAAGTATATTAGTACCAAATTATACAAATAATATAATGGGAACACATGTAACCATGAGCAATTATAGATTACCAATACTTATTAAATAATTCGATAGAAACTTATTTATGGATTATAGTATGGATCATATGTTTGTTAGAGTATTATTTAAGCAATCCATATCCCAATTCTAAATCTAATCCCTTTGTATTCATCTTGCTTAAAACCTTGTAAAAGGATTACTTTTTAAATTTATATTATCAATATAATAAAGTTGAGTTCCAAATATCCAAATTAAAAATATTAGACATGAAGAGGTGTCGAAGAGGGATTGAGCAATGTTTTATTGTAATTTACTGGCTTTTTTGCCTATAAGATTTGTTTTATTTTGTTATGTAGCTTGTTGATCAAAATGTATAATAAGGGGGAAAATAGACAAAAAAAACCTCACTACAAAATATATATACTCTATAATAAATAACAATTTTGCTACATGTCACATTCTTACACTACTATTATTAAATGTCACTTTCTTACACTACTATTATCATTTGTTCATTTCTTATCGTTCCATTTAATTCTCTCTCCTATTAAATAATTATATTCACTCTCTTATTAAATAACTAGGTTATTACCCCGCGTATTACACGAGTTGATCATCAATGAAATTTAATTATATTATTTTTTTTAAACACTGATTTTTTCAATGTTTGTTTCCTTGAATATTTATATTTTAAAATATTGTTTTTAAAAACTTTTATATTTTATAATAAATTTGTTTTTTAAACGTGTTTTTTTAAAATTAATATATTTTTAATGTATTAAAAAATATTTTTTACCTTAAAAAATGTATGAAAGAATATTTAAGATTTAATATTATTATTTAATAAGAGGTGTATTTAATAGGAGAGAGAAGCGGGAAATCAAAGTTAAAAAGTTCTAAGAACGCGTCATGTGTCCTTATAAACCTTGATTTATTAGTATACATAGATTATAATACTTTCCAATTAAATAAATTCTATTTAATTCTCTATCCTATTAAATAATTATATTTTCTCTCTTATATATTAAATACATTCTTTCTTTTACCAAATAATTATAATACTAATAACTAATATATTATTTATCTTTTTATTATAAAGCACACTTAAAATTTTTTTATAAAATACGAAATTTTCTAAAATCAAAGTTTAAAGTAAGAAATATTTTATTTTCAAAAAACAAAATTTATGTAAAAAACAAATTATCTTAAAAAATGACTTTTCTAAAAATAAAATATATTATAAAATGAGTTTTTAAACAATGAGATTTTTTATCATCAAATGACATTTTTTAATTTATTTGAAAGCTGAAGTAATAAAAATGATAGAGAAAGTTATATTTTTGGTCAGTTATGTTTAACGCTAATTTTAATTGGTCCGTTTAACTTTAATAATTACAAAAATTATATTTTACATTATTGATTTATAACAGTTAGCTTTTAATATAATAAAAACTGAAGTTCTCAATGTTATTTATTTCAAAAATATCAATTATTACATATTAAAAGGTCATATAGCATTTGTATAATGATTAAAGTTTTTAATTATTTTTTTATTACCTAAAATATTTATTAATAGGTAAATTAATCATTTTATATCAAAATATCGTTTTCTAATTGCTAAATTATTATTACTAACTATTTTATATTTTATATTAAATATGTGTAATACACGGGTTAATAACCTAGTATTTTATATAATAAATCCATAGTTTTGTTTACTTGTAATCAGTGTTGTAAAAATCGGCCTAGGCGGCCGCCTAGGCGCCCATCTATTGTCTAATTTTTGGCCTACGCGATGCCTAGGCGCTAGGCGGTGCTAGGCAGCCCGATCAGGTTTTTATTTTTTTTATTTTTTTTTTCATTTTTTTGACTTTTTTTGACTTTTTTATGGTAAAAAGGGACCAATTTCATGATTATTTAGACATTTCTCTACCGAAAAGCTTTAATATGTCTCTAAAACATCGAATCCAGGCAGTTAACATCGAAATTTATCTCTAAACTTTGAACTCAGTGTTTAAGTTTGCACTTTAAAGTGTTTTTTTAGTATATTTAAGTATATTTTTTAAAATTTTTTGAAATATTATATTAAATTATTGATATTGATGTGTGTATATAATATATATTTGTAAAATTACATATAAAAATTCCAATCTGCCTAGTGCCGATTAATCCCTAGGCGGTACCTCACCGCCCGACTAGCGCCTAGCGATTTTTACAACCATGCTTGTAATGAAATAAAGCATTTTTAGCTTGTTTTCGGTCTTAAATTTGAAGCATTTCATTTATTAACATATATAATTAATAAATTTGATCAATTATTATATTAATTTATTTTTTAAAAGTTTGTAAATTATAGATACAATCAAATAATTAAATGATGACTATCTTATACTTTCAATATAAAGTAATAACTAGTAATTGGTAAATTTAATACTTAGATTAAATTTTGATCATTTATAAAATAAATTGTTAACTATAAAAATAATCATCTTATTATTGATGAGAATATTAAAAAATAAAACAAATTTATTTCATGTGTAGTAAACTAGTAACAATATTAAATGTTAGTAGATAAATGATTTTACTTATTCAACAAATATAATAAAATCCAGAAATTAAAATATATATTCATACATATGATTTCTTTTTTTGAACAACGAATTTTGTCAAATGGTTATTATGTAGTATAGCTTTGTCTAGCTAAGTCCAATAGTTAAGCACAAAAGTTTTGTCATAAAAGGTTAAAAATTACAAAAATAGTAAAATGGAAAATCAAGCATACCATATATTTATTTTGGTAGAGGCATTGCTTCTTATGAAGGAGGTCTTGGGTTCAAATCCAAACGAATGGAGAATATTGGGTGTAATTTAGGAGTAAGAGTAGGAGTAGGATAGTATGGCCGTTCAAAAAAATATATATTTATTTTAGGTTTGACTCCCCATCAATGACATTTAATTTTGCAGTATGGATTTTCTAAACATCACTATCTAGCCTAGAATTGCTCTGCTCAAGATTATCAAATCATATGACTTTTTGGAAATTTTATCATGGATAATCCATTATTACATGGGAATGACCACTTAAAATCACTCTACAAAGATCGATGTTGATTTTTGCATGTATGCAAACTCCACAGATATATTGGAAAGGTATCATAGATAATACATTAATAACAAGCAACTTACCGCCAACGTGGGACTAGCCTACTTGGTAGAGTCTTGCCTCTTAGAATGGGAGGTCATGGGTTCAATCCCATGCAAATGTGTAATTATGGTGTAATTTAGGTGGAGAGTAAGTTTAGCCGTTTAAAAAAAAAACAACCAACTTACCAAGTATGTATAATAAAATGAACTAAAATGTCAACAGATATCCTTTGTAAATGAGCTTGAGAATCCAATACATAGTTTCTTTGGTGGGTCTGGCATGGCTCGTGTGAGGTGGGGCATGACATGACCCCATAACTATTTTTGACACAATTAGCGGGCCCATGGTTGTAGTACTTGACGGGGCATGCCTGACTTTGAGCACAAGATCATGCTTGGTTGGGCACAAGATGATGTTGGTTCACAAGTTTTTATCTTCTAGTTTAAAGGCATGGGAACATGCCTTGTAGTGCATTAGGTGTGCTACACTACAACAATAAGCATCTACTTCGACGATGGCAACAACGACGACCAGTGTCGTTTCTAAAACTTGGACTATAGCGACAACTTGCCGTCGCAATAGATACGGGTGGGAAGATAAAAGTTTTCGCGGTTGAGGGAAAACTATTGGCACGACTTGTGACGACTTGTCGTCGCTATAGGTCAATTTAATTTTTTTTTTCCATTTATCTTTAATTATTAATTCTGATAATAAATGAATAGTATTTAAAATTTAAAGCACGTTTATATTTTTTCCCTAAAAACTTTTTTTCCTATTGCTAGTGCTAGCCTATCTCAGTAGCTTGTATTTTCTTATTTTTCTTTGCTTCTTTTAATTTTTCGTTTGATTATCAAAATACAATGTTCTTAAAAAATTCTAAGTAACTGATTAATGACGTAACATATCAGATTTCTCAAAAAAAAAAAAAAAAAAAAAGATGTAAACGATGCGAAGTTGATGTGTAATCTACTCATGACTATGTCAACCATGTCCCCATGGTTTTGGGGTTTTTTTTAAAAAAGTCATCAACAACTCTAAAAAATAGACACAATATGTCAAATAAATTAAACCACACACTAGTGGAGTGTGAAAATACCCCCATAATTTTGAACTTCTATAAGTGGACTTCATTTTGGTAAACACCAATTTTCTTTCATGTTTAGCCATAACTTTGCCAACTGCTTCCACATCACCGTGGGTCCGGTTAAAATTCCATTTTTTAAAACTAGTCCATGTCTCTGCTTGAATAGCGTAGGGACCGGGTGGGAGTCTTTGGCTCGACCTGTGACACTAGGTCTAAGGAGTTAGATGCTAACCATTAAGCCAACACCAACCTTGGTTTACAGATCGTTTCAATATATATATATATATATCTGTATGCATGGATTTAAGATGCATCAATTAATAACTCGTCTAAACTTGTATATATAGAAAGAAATAATTTGCTTAACTGCTATTTTATCAATCAATAATGATAATACATACATGCATTGGTGGTCTTTAGATTACAACTTCACCTTTATATGTTGAAAATCTTGATTGTCTCTAGTAAAATTTTCAATATTTCCCCTTAAACTTTAAATTTCTAAGTGTTTATTAATAAAATCAAGTTGAAAAAATCCAACCAATAATTTAAACCCTTTAAAACCAAGTTTAGGATTGAATATAATATGTCAAACCACTCTAGCCCATTTTAAACAACTTCGTTATTAATTTTAATAACGTATTAACATAATACTTAAAGGCAGATTTATGTAACCAGATTGGTTATGAAATTTAAGCAATAGTTATATTTGTTTTGTATCCAAAAAGTTACTTAAGAAGTCTCAATATACGTTTTGAATAAATATAAAATGAAATATTATAGTGAACAACTTTAAATGTATTGTATTTTTATTATACATTTGTATATGAAATTTGGTTTACTTTTTTTTAGCGAAAAAAAATATTTTGTAAAACATACGTAACATCTGAGCGCAACGTTACGTATTTTTACGTACGTGGGTTTAAAATTTTTTTAAATATCCACTCGGCATTTTATTATTATTATTTTTTTTGTAAAAATGTGCCAAATAATTTAAAAAAAAAAACGTTGTTTTACATTATTTTTGCATGGTTTTAATGATTTTCACGCTAAGATAGAGTTTTCAAATTACCTTTCTCTTTTTCATAATTATACATATAGTTATATTTATTATGCAACTATATATACATTTTATTATACTAGACTTGTTTAGACTCGTGATCAATCAAGCTCAATGCATGAAATTAAGATCTGAAAATACTTGTTAAATGAGCTTCAACTCGAACTCATTTTAGTATAAACTCTTTTATTTTTATTCATCATTATCTTTTTTGATTTGTGCTTGTGCAAACATGATAGACAATCCAATAAAATTTATTATATGTATTATTTCAAGATCATATTTTATAACCATATCTTGTTACATGTGAAATTTTTGTATAAATTAGAGGCCTTAGAATTTAGAAGACTCTAATTAAATCATTGCTTGAGTTGTTTGATTCATTAAAACAGCCCCGCATTTAAGCTCAACTTGGTTCATGTCATTTACCTCAAACTAATTTAATCTAAACTTAGTTTCGTACAATTTACGCCTTTAAACACATTAATTCACTTCAACGAAAATCGCCTACTGCGACGACAAAAGTCGTCGCAATAAACCCAGAAAATCGTCGCTATAGGCTATAGTGACGACATGTCGTCGTCCACTATGTCGTCCCAATAGCTTAGTCGCTATTACGATGACAA
>SZYD01000449.1:0-77773 GCA_009363875.1 Mikania micrantha | reverse complement strand
ATAATATGATTTTCGAAAACTCACCTTAGTAAGACTCTACTATAGATTCAATTGATAATCCATATGATTTACCCATTATAATTGATATGACTCCCATGATCATTTAAAAGAAGTTTAGTTTCCCCAAAGTTGGTTGCTCACAAGGAAAACCCTAATTAGTTCCATGCACACACACACCATGCATGCATGAAGTGTGTGTGTGTGTGTTTAAGCATCCCATAAGATCCTTATCCTTCTAGTCCTCTTCCTTGTTTAAGCCTCGTGCCTTGGCTCGGTTTACAACTAGCATAATGGTTCTTTAGGTAAAATGGTTTTGGTCACCGGAACCTAACCCTCCTAGCTCAGCCGAATGAGTAACCCCAAAGGCCGAAGGTAGCATAGGCCAAATGAGGGTGTGGGCTGGATAGGCTGCAGCTAGCGAGTGACTCAACTTGCCGAATGGAGGGGCGAATAGGTTGGCCGACTGAGGCTTTGGGCGACCGACAGAGGGTTTGGTCGAATGAGTGACCTGGCCGAATGAGGGAGACCGAGCGAATGTGTTCCGGTCGAATGAGGGTAGCCGATCGAATGAGGAGATGAGCTATTCGGCCGAAAGTGGCCATTCGGCCATCTGCACTCTAAGCCATTCGGCCTGTCGAGACCACAAGGAAGTAGTCATGGTGTTCGACCCAAATCGGCTAGCCTACGAAGTATGGTGTGTTCCTTCTTTATCCTAAGCATATTGGTGATGTTTTCCCTAAGTTTAGGTGGGCTAGAACCGGCTAAAGTAGAGGGGCCGATTCAAGGGTTTTGAAAACCCTAAAACGAACTAAAAATCGATTTATACCTCAAATCAGTCGGATAAAGGCTCAGATCGGTTGTACTTCTATGATCTACAAGTTGAAATGGTTGTTTAGACACCAAAAACTCTTGATTTGGTTGAGAAATGGAGGAGATATGAGGTGGGTTTCTAGAGAGAGAAAGTAGAGAGAGAAAGTGACGGGAGAGAGGTTGAAGATGAGGGAGTTGTGAGAAAAATGAGGGTACAAAAGCCTCATTAAAGGCTTTCTATATACCCGGGTGTTCGGTCTCGTTCGGTTTCGATTGGTTTCGCGTAAAAGTGTCGGGTTCGTTTCGTTCTCGTAACGAAACGTCTCGGTTTTAAAATAAAGTTACTAAAATTATTTTAGGTTGTGATTCCTAATAAATTAACTAAATATCTTTTATTTATTTTTAAATTTTCAAAAATATTTAATTTACTGTTCAAAATCGAATCGTACGGTTATCGCGCGTATTCGTTCGGATCGTCATCCGTACGAACACGGCGATAACTATACTTTTCAATATTGTTTTCTAATTATTGGATATCATTCAGAACGTTAAACTTCCAGATTTATTCGTACAGATCGTCACCTATACGAATAATCTGTCGGTTTAACATTCACGTAACAACATCCATATTGTTTTGTTCAGTAAAGCCTCACATACGTTTATACATAATAGAATCCTAACACATAATCACATGAAGGTTCTGTATCGTCAGATAAGTATCTGACTGATGAACCATAATTCTGAGCTTTGATTTTCTGAACTGAATCTGAACTGTGCTATGATACATGAATTGATAATGATATACGAATGATAACTGAAATACGTACCTGATTTACTGTTCATGTACTGTAGAGATCATTGTTCCGGTGACGTTTCCGGCACTGGTGTTACACATAGCTAGTGTAATGGATTGGTGACTTACCTTGTTCCAATGAGTTATCGTCTACAACAATTTCCTTCCTTTGTCATTTTGTTGCACTAACACCTCCATTATTGCTTCATATAATATAACTTATAGGTTTAACAAAAAATTTGACTGCAACTCGTCAAATTACACACACTTGACCCATTATCATAGGAATTCAATCATTTGTGATTATATATACATACTTATTTCACCTCACCAATCCCTTTAAACACATTAGTCGGTAAAAATCAAGTTGTTGACATTTCGTCAAACAACTTATGTGCAGGAATTTCCCATACACATTTCAACTACATTTAAAATCCATTAATCCCCCATTTATGTTACTAATCTCCAAGTTCAGGTGATCATCCAAATTCGCAAATGTACAAACTAAAACAACTTTATGAAATCATCAAATCTACAACTTTTAAATACTATCTTTAACCCTCCCTTGTTCATAAACTCCATGAACCATATAAACCCCATATATCATACTACATCAAAATGTAAGAAATGATAAAAATGTTGTTTCTTGGATGATTATCATGATAGTTGGCAACATACAACGCCATCTAAACTCCTAATTTCGGATTTAACCCATCAAACCCACACCCCATGGGAGACCCACAAATATTACACCAAAAACATACAAAATCACTTACCTAGATGTTGTATAACGCAAAACTAACTCAATCTTAGATTGCATAAACAATCCTTGCAGATTTTGTGACACCCGGCAATTTCAGGTAAATTGCAACCCTTACAACTTTGTATTTCACATTCATACTTGTTGCATGTCATATAATTTTGTTTAATTAGATGAGCTAAACACAAGCTACTGCGAAACGATAGTTCGAGGAACTATTGAATCGTACATTGCACATTGGTTTACAAAAATTCAGGGAATTATTGAATTGTGCATCACATGTTGATTAGGATTAATCGAGCGTGCAAACACTTCGTAGAACACGAACATCAACTATCAAAGATCATTCGAGTAATTATCAAAAAACACACACGAGTCTCACGAACGTTGGTGAACAAACGATTGATTGATAATTGGGTCACACATGACCGAACATTAGTAATTAAGTCCAAACGATGTTAAACGATGAGTTATAAGAGTGAATTAATCGAAAAACGGATTGAAACGATGAAATTGGGCCTATTGGGATTGTCTGGAGTTCCAGGCGGTACGCCTGAGCCCAACAAGCCGACCTAGGCAATGCGCGCGAGAAGAAGAGGGGCAATCGGAGGAGAAGCCACCCGCGCGCTACGCCTGGCGCCAACCCTCCATGCCAGGCTGTACGCCTGGAAGCATCAGATAGCAAAAATCCTATAAATCCAACCCAGCTCATTTTGTTCGGTTTTTCTTACACTTCACCGAGCGTTTTCTCTCAAAATCGACCAAAACCCTCTGCAATCAACACCCAATGTAATATAAGTGCCAGAAACATCACCGGAACAGTGATCTCTACAGTACATGAACAGTAAATCAGGTACATATTTCAGTTATCATTCGTATATCATTGTCATTACATGTATCATAGCATAGTTCAGATTCAGTTCAGAGAATCAAAGCTCAGAATTTTGGTTCATCACTCAGATATTTATCTGATGATACAGAACCATCATGTGATTATGTGTTAGGATTCTATTATGTATAAACGTATGTGAGTCTTTACTGAACAAAACAATATGGATGTTGTTACGTGAATGCTAAATCGACGGATTATTCGTATAGGTGACGATCTGTACGAATAAATCTGGAAGTTTAACGTTTTGAATGATATCCAATAATTAGAAAACAATATTGAAAAGTATAGTTATCGCCGTGTTCGTACGGATGACGATCCGAACGAATACGCGCGATAACCGTACGATTCGATTTTTAACAGTAAATTAAATATTTTTGAAAATTTAAAATAAATAAAAGATATTTAGTTAATTTATTAAGAATCACAATCTAAAATAATTTTATAAATCCTATGTTATAACCGAGTCGTTTCGTTACGAAAACGAACGCGAAACGACGTTTCTACGTAAAACCACGCGAAACCGAACGAACCCGAACACACCCGGGTATTTTTCTACCATTTATTATGGCATTTATTGCCACTACACCACACAACAACCAGCCACCAACACCATTCACGTTCATCTTTCTCTCTCTTCTCTCTCTCTAGAAACCTCAATCTCTCTCTAAGATTTCTTCATCAATTCTTCACAAAATCGTGTGTTTTTAGTGTCAAAACGATCCTCTCAACCTGTAGAGCACGGAAGTACAATAGATCGGGAGTTCCATCCATCAGATTCAGGTAAAAATCAAGAGAAACCTTCGGTTTTATGGTTTTGAAAACCCTAGATCGAACCCTACCATCTAAGCCGGTTAGCACCCTCAATACTTTAGGGAAACTACACCACAACACCATATTAAGTTGTAGGAATAAGCATTGGTTGAAACTTGGCCGTTTAGGACAAGATAGAGGCTGTTAGGGTGGTTGGGTTCGACGGCCGAATGAAGCACCCAGCTCGCCGAATGGCTCTGGCCGAAGCACCTTCATTCGCCAAATGACTCCCCCACCGAACCAACTGTCCATTCGCCGAATGGCAAAGGACCCCTTTCGACCTCCTTATTCGTTGGTAGCCTTTCGGCCTAGCCCCATTCGACCACTCCTCCTTCGTCGAATGTCTCCCGAGCGAATGACCATCATCTTGTCGGCCACCTCATTCGACCCAACCAGTCATTCGATCGCCCAAGTTCTTTCGGACATGTTCATTCGACACAACCTCTTTCGGCCAATTTGATTCGGTCATGTCCCTTTCGGATAAGTGTTTGAGGTTAGGACCATCATTTAAGGTTAAAGAACATGGGACGCATAATGGGCCACGTAATAAAATGCAAGCATGAAGGTGTGTGTGTGCATGGGGATACCCTAAGGGTTCATTCCCATGCAACCATCTTAATGAACTAGGGTTTCTTGAATCATCATGAAGTCATTCACATAGTGGTGAGTTTTAATATCATGGGATGCTCAAAAACCTACATGGGAATCTATTGAGAATCAAAGTCTAATCAACGGGCCTGAGTATGGCCCAATGGGCTTAACATAAGCCCATCATATGTTAAACAATCTTCTATTTATATTAATTATGTTTGATAAAAGAAATTAAATTATGAATTTTATTAAACTACATTAAATGATGTTTTCTAAATATTTAACCTAACAAGAAATAACTTAGAAACATTTTAATTAAAGACTTAAAATGAAATTATGGGATTAGGGTTAATAATGGGTAATAAGTTAGATGAAATCTTAGAAACACATTAGTAATCTAGGACACTTAGTTTCACACCGAGACCAAACCCTAGATACGACAACTATTATAAGTACTTATCATGTTCGAATTCTTTTAAAACAACTCAGGAACCGAAGATACATAGGCAACAACAACGAGCGCGCAATTTGTGGTAATTCAATACAAAGCAACACAGGTGAGTTCATTGCCCCTTTTCTAAACATTTTTTTTTCAAACGCGGGGCTGAGAAGCATGCGTAAACTGTTTTCATTAAATTGTTTACTTAAATGCTTTTATTTATTATATATTTTATATATGTTTGTTTATACACCTAGACTCCTGTCTAGGTAAATCTCAGGCTAAATTAACTATCAAGTTAATTAAGAACGTTAATTAAATTACTCTTAGGAGTAATACTTAAATTCTACAACTCTAAAGAAACCCTTAGTCCATCGAGTTCAAATTCCAGAATCTAAATTCAAAGTGAAATCAAAAGAACTAAAGCTAAAGATCAAATGCAATGGAATCAAATCCAGTGTGTAATCAATAAACTCAGGATCCTACTCATGAATCTAGAATCATTGTGAAATCATAGAAATTCTAAAGTTCAAGATCAAGAGACTCAAGGAATCAGAAATCATAAATGTGTGTGAATCATCGGAATAATGAAATCATTAAAACTTAATGAAATCATTAATACTTGAGTTAAGGTGGATGTCAGTTGTATGGAAATCAAGATCACGTGTAACACACATAAAGTCCCTTCACAAATAGTAGACTCTTGTAGTCAGACTATTCGGGCAATAACGTGAACGATCAAATGAAATCAATATCAAAAATCAAGAGAATCAAGGACGATCAAGAAATCAAAGGATATCAGCAAAGTCCCTTCATGTACAGTAGACCATTGGGTCAAGCTGTATGGGCAACACTAAAATCCCGTCACGCTCAAGTTGGCTCCTTATGAGTCCTGCCTAATAGGGGTCACGTGTGCGAGGGTACAACTTGGACAACCACCAACAACTAAGTCTAATTGATTGAGTCAAAATAAGGCCCAATCATCATGTCTTAGTTCTATGTAAATGTTATTTGATTATTTAATTAAACATTTAACATTTTATTTCTATAATTGCTTTTGGGGAAATCATGAAGACATGGTAAACCCAGGAAATCAGTTTCTTGCAAGTTATGGAAATCAATTCTTTTACATAAAAGTGAGTATAGGTAAGAATGCTTAATTATCATTAATATCAATGTCCTATATGGCTTAGTATGTGGTGGGACGGCGTCTGGGCGGGTCGTAGGCTCGACTCAGGGGTATGCCCTATACATAAGCATACCGAGCTGGATGATACAGGTGATGTTAATGAGGTTAAGGTTGTTACCAAAGAGGTTATAAATGTTATCATATGTTTCAAACTGTTATACATAGTGCTTTCAAACCTCAGATGATCATAGAAGAAAATGGTAGGTAAAATGCTTAATTATCATTAACAACAATGTCCTATGTGACTTAGTATGTGGTGGGACGGCGTCTGGGCGGGTCATAGGCTCGACTCAGGGGTATGCCCTATATATAAGCATACCGAGTTGGATGATACAGGTGTTGATAATGAGGTTAAGGTTTTACCTAAAAAGGTTCACAAATCTATTTTTCAATAACTAAACTACATGAACTCAGCAACCATGTGTTGACTTGATCTTTTTGCATGACTTCTCAGGTGACGAACCGGTCAAGTAAGAAGTCATTACTTTTGGGACTAGGACTTCGGATAGAAGACTTGGTGTTTTGGACCTGCATACTTTTGAAAACATCATTAAACAGATTATTTTGTATATCTTGTGTAAATACAAGATAGAAATTTATGATGTTGATGGTAGATTTACATTGTTAAATTATAAACAATACTGATGTAATTTAACTTTGTAATTCTATTCTATTTAGCATTTTCTCATTTATATCATGTGCAATGTAAACAATCTGATCATCACGATTATCACTCACGATATCGCGCCCCGGGAACCTTCCGCCCGACGGGGAAATCCGATTCAACCCCGCCGGCTCGGGGTGTGACACCCAAACTCCCTGGAATCACTAGTGAAGCTATCTCTTGGTGTTTGGAAGCCATTAGAGCCTTTGGAAGCTTGGAGAAGAAGCTAAAGAGCTTGGAACAACCATCAACACATTGAATCTTCATCATCTAGGGCTGTTGCAGCTCATTCTCAGTAGATCTTGACTTCTAAGGTAGCTTTACATGTTTATTCATAGTTAGATCGTATATGCAATGGGTAAAAACCCACATGCATGAAGATTCACTCACATGCAACTCCGATCCGCTCACATGCATGAATTTTTAATGTGTCTAGAGTGTTTATTGATATATTTTGAAGTAGATTGATGATAGAAATCATCTAGGATTGGGTTTTGTTGATTTGATGATGATTTTGTAAGACTTGCCATAAAAGGAAACTTTTATGATGCATGTTGTAGATTTGTGATGATCTAGACATGTTAGACATGTCTAGATGTTGTCAAATGCATATTGAAGTGTTTAGAAACACATTTGGGTATTTGATTTTGTCAAAAACATGGTTTTGTAGAAACTTACTAAATATGGAAACTTTTAAAAATCAAAAGAGGGCTTTTGATGTTTTAAGAAGATTTGGTGAATCTTAAGTATTGGAATATGCTTAAAAATGATTTCTAAGCATATTGGAAACTTCGATTTTTGAAAACGGACATTTAAACGAATACTTTCCAAATAAGGAAACTTTGTTTGGGACAAACGCCATAAATGGTGATTTATGCGCAAACGACATGTTTTAAGTGTTTAAAACCCTAGAGTTTCTGGACCCCATGATCCATGATCCATGATCGCAACTGGACCCCATGATCCATGATCGCTACGTTTGAGTTTCTGGACCCCATGATCCATGATCGCAACTGGAAGTTCTAGGAATTGCATGTTGTTTTGAATCTGAATGCCTTCCAGTGGAATCTAGACATCATGATCAGCCAAGCATTTCTTAAGATTCGACACATGAAAAGCGTCGTGAACATTGCTTAGCTCCACTGGAAGTTTGACTTTGTAGGCTATAGGACCAATCCGTTCTAGGATTTCAAAAGGTCCAACGTACCTTAGTGCAAGTTTCCCTTTCTTCCCGAATCGGACAACGCCTTTCCAGGGAGAAACCTTGAGTAAGACTCGGTCACCGACTTGTGTAACAACTGTAAGAAAAATCCCAACAAACTTAAACGTTAAATTGTAATATGATACTAAGGCCCAATAAGATATTTAGTCCCATTAAGAACTCTATGTATAAAAAAAAAAAAAAAAAAAAGCTTAAACATTTAAATCTAAAATTTAGATACAAGTTAATAAACCAAGCCTGACAAGCTTTAAAATTTAACCAAACTATATTACAATAAATCCCTTCGATAAATGAATTATTAGGATTTTATCAATAAGTACAGGAACAAATGAAAGAACAAATTTAAACAAGTTAAATATAAAATATATCCCTTTTATATTAACTAGTGTATCTATCAGGACAAAAATGTGTAATGTATACTTGTATAAACAGAAAACCCAGTTAAACGATTTTTAGACAACATTACCATCTAAACTTTAATAAACAAACGGGAATAAATAGCTATAAAAATGTGATGATGATAATATTATTTATAATAAGATAAAAGATAACTTATCTATATGGATTGAGGTGAGATATGCAAACGGATGCGCAATAAAACAATACTTAACGTGTGAATACTTACATTAACAAATTGAACGTCCTGACTCACGAGCTGAGGTAAAAAGCATCTATAAATACCTATTTAAAAACATTAAAAATATTAAAAATATAAGAATCTTATTCGGAGTGCGGAAACATTAAATCAGTTAAATATGTCGTATACGCGATATTAATGCGTTTCCACGTAAATAATTAAACAAATTAATTTTAACAAACAAAATAAACATTTTAATGATATTTTAGGTTATTTTTGTTTATCTAATAAGTTTCGGGTTGAGAATAATAAATGATAACGAAGTCCGATCGCAAGACGTGTCGGATACGCGTTTAAAACCCTAGAGTTTACCCTTGTTATAAAATGGATGAAAACCCTATTCCCTTCTACTTATTCCAGCCGCAAGACACACAATATGCGTGTGTTCTCTGCCATTCAAAGAAAAACACGAGAGAGAGAGAGAGAACAACGGTGGTGGCGCCAGGGCGGAGCTGCGGAGGAGCCACAACGACCGACGGTGGTGCAATCGGTTTTCTACACCAATGAACTCCACTCCCTGCGCTATGCGACTTTCCATTCTACAATTTCGCGAGTAGATGTCACTTAGGCCGGGAAAACAAAGCTAAAAGGAGTGTGGTGGCTAGGTTTTAGCCTCAAGCCGACGGCGACAAGGGTTGCAATGGGGTTTTGGTCCGGTAGCATGGTGCAAACGGTGGAAAAAGGGCCGGGAAAGTGACATGCAGGGGCTATGTTGCTAGGAATCTGTCAAAGACACACATGGAAGGCTGAGGGCGGCTTGTGGTCGGCCTACAGCCCCTGCGATGGTTGTTCCACCAGCGGTTGACGGCGGTGATTAGGAGTCTGCAACATTTTCTCTTTAATCTCGGCACAAATTGGTAAGCAGACACACAACAACCTTCGATCTACACATGCATGTCAATATTTTAAAATTTTGTGGTTCTTGTGGTAGTTATTGGGTGATTCTCGTGGCTGTGATGGTTCGGATAAGGCGGCTGGTGGCAATGGAGCAGCCATGGTGGTGGTCGGAAATGGTGGTGACAGAAAATTAGGGTTTTGGTGTGTTGCAAGCTACGGTCAACAAAATTCAGACGCTTTTAGGTCGGGTTAAACCCGGACAGCCTCAGTCAATAGCCAAAACGAAGCGCTCGGTTGTATTCGTTATGTAAAAACGAGGTTAGGAACATGTTCGAGTTAAGAAACAAACATACGATTAATTTAATAGGTTTTGGATACGCGAAATGAACGAGTTGGTAGGTAAAACAGTGCGCCATTAACTTTTATAAATATGCTTCGTATGTTTAAACAAATTAAATTGGTTGAACTGTTGGGTTAACTAGATAAATTATGGTTCATCATAATAAGATAATAATAAAAATGTTTACTAAAACCATAAAACGTGTGTGATTTATATTATACATTCAGAGAGACAAAAATAACCATTAAACCCAAAATGTTAATATATAAATTGGAATTTAAATCATAACAACTTTTACAAGGTGTTAATATCAATACCTACATAATACGTATAAATGGTAATAAGCGTTTAAATTACTTATTACAAGTCTTGATATGTAATATGGATACTTATGGAATTTGTTACATTGAGTATAAAATAACCTAGAAACTTAAATTAAATAAAATTTTATAAATTGAGAACTCAATCAATGTGTCAGATACATATACTATTTCATGTAGCTATTAAATCATTAAATATACATGCACATACTATATATACACATCTATAGAATAATATACAATAATACTTTATGTAAGATCATATGTTTAAAGATATGATTAATTCAACATGTTAACAATTGATTTTATACATCTATGGGTAAACAAAAGGTAAATTAGACTCGATTTAAAAAGATGAAGGTGCATACCTACACTATATGCATTGTGCTAGTGTAAAACAATTAGGAATTTAACAAAGGTGTTTGACTCAATATTAATATGATTTCATACAAGATATCAATCTTATACTAATTCTCTAATTAATCACTAATTTGTTAGTCTTTATACTAAGACTAATTACTTTTAAAAGTATTATTTTTTTATTATTATATTTAACAGTCTCATTTTCTATCTTTTGTGACCACTAAAGATCTTATTAAGTATATATAAATCATAATATTTTTGTCTTTTAATTCATTGTTTATATATATTTAGCCATATTAATAATGTTAATAACATAACATATAATACTATATTACTCATATATTTTACTCATGAAAATAGAAATGTCATTATTATTGTTAGTGAAATTAGTATTATTGTTATTATTATTATTGATAATAGTTTCATCTAAGAATGTATAATTTCATTTATACATAGAAATTAAATTATGAATATATTTAAAACATTCTTTTACTCAACATTTATAACAATTACAATAGTTAGTATAAACAATGATTACAACATACAATATCATAGATAATAGTGTTAACTATTATTAATCTGAGAATATAAAACTCCTATTAATTGATCAAGTAAAACTAGCACTATAAATTGGAATATATTAACGTACCTTATATGTGCAATTGTATAGTAAGAGTTCACTAAATACGGTAATACAAAGAAACTTTAAACTAGTAAACATTAAACACATAAACCCAAAGAGCTCAACCACAATCAACAACCATAATGTATGAAATCTACAACCTATACATGTATATATGATTACAAATAGGAATTTGCTTTGATGATAACTCTGGGAATATAGCAAATCACGCATAGTGGCATAACGACATGTTTGTACATGAACAAAAAGAACCAGCTAAAGCAGCCAGGTGAGTTCATGTGATCCCTTTTCTTTTTATTGTTTTGGGATACTAAAAGCATGCTCCAAAATGTTTATAAAATTTATACTTATGTGATAACGAACATCCGTTCAAATTTAATTGCTTCCCCTAGACATGATACATCATATACAACCATTAACTCCGAAGAAGAGCCGGTGGGTATATGAGTAGTACTACTTGGGGAATCCCCCACGCACAGTGGCCCGAAAGGGTGGCCCTATAAGAATAGGGTTGAAACCCCACTGACGTTAATGTCAATCGTTGTGGCATATATTCATCATGACACATTTAAACCGAGGACAGGAACCGGTCTCGGAATGGGAGGTAGATTAGGGTGACCATGTCACAGGCTAACAATGTAGGAGGCAGACGCCTGAGCATGGCACAGGGTTGGTTGTATTGGTTTGAATAATAACATGTTGTTTATTATCGTGTATATATACTAAAACTCGTGAGCTCACCAACTTTATAGTTGACATATTTTAGCATGTCTTTCAGGTAATTAGAAACAGGTATGGCTCGGATACTTTGTTGCTTGAACAAGAACACTACATGTAAAATTGAACAACTTGGTTTAAAGATTTATAAAGTGTGATGATGCCTGGATGGACCTAATAACTCTAGACAATCTCCCATTAGTTAAATCATATATTTAGATTTATTGTAAACAAATTAGATACTTAGACTAAACCTTTGGTTGAATTGTAAAATATTTATTTTGTCTTCCACTACTTTGTGTTTTGAATCAATCGTTAGTCAAGCCCCCTGGTTGGGTTGTAACAACTTGAAACTCAAGCGGCTTCCGACGTCGATCAGCATAACTCTTCTGCCGATCTCATGTGGCCTTAAGCCTTGATTGAATGATTGTGATCTTGTCGGTTGTTTCTTGAATGAGTTTAGGCCCTACGACCTGTGAGTCACCAACCTCGGTCCAGCAGACCGGTGATCGGCACTTCCTACCATATAAAGCTTCAAATGGTGCACATTGAATGCATGTATGGTAGCTGTTGTTGTACAAAAACTTGATAAGTGGAAGATGAGTGTCCCAACTCCCACCAAAATCGATCACACAAGAACGAAGCATGTCCTCAAGTGTTTGGATAGTCCTCTCGCTTTGACCGTCGGTTTGGGAATGATACGCCATGCTAAGATTAACATGGGTTCCCAAAGCCTTTTGCAATGATTTCCAAAAATGAGAAGTGAAACGACTATCACAATCAGATATGATTGACGTTGGAGTACCGTGATGCGCGATGATTTCGTTGATGTACAGAGTGGATAACTTCTCCATTTTGTAATCCTCTCGGATTGGAAGAAAAGGAGCAGATTTGGTGAGTCGATTAACGATCACCCAAATCGAATCGAAACCTCGCGGAGTTCTTGGCAACTTAGTTATGAAATCCATAGAAATTTGCTCCCATTTCCATTGAGGAATTTCAGGTTGTTGCAGAAGTCCCGAGGGCTTCTGATATTCTGCCTTGACTTTTGAACACGTTAGACACTTCCCTACGTACAAGGCTATGTCTTTCTTCATTCCAGGCCACCAATAAGATGTTCTCAAGTCCAGATACATCTTGTCGGCACCCGGATAAACTGAATATCGCAACTTATGAGCCTCATCACATATGAGTGTGCGCAATTCGTCTGACTTTGGAATCCACATACGGCCGTTGAGGTATAGAACCCCATCAGATCGAGGTTCTAGCTTACCTTCAACTCCTCAGTCTAACTCCTTCTTCAGCTGATTATTGGTCACCACTTGTTGCTATGCAATACGAATCAGGTTCTTCAAGTTTGGTTCAGTGTTGATCTCCATTGCTCTAACATGTATCGGCTTGATTGGTTCTTTGCGACTTAGAGAATCCGCCACCACATTGGCTTTACCCGGATGGTAACAAATCTCACAATCGTAATCAGCTAGAAGCTCAACCCAACGCCGTTGTCTCATGTTGAGCTCTTTCTGATTGATAATGTGCTGCAGGTTCTTGTGGTCTGTATAGATAACACATTTAGCACCATAAAGGTAGTGTCTCCAAATCTTAAATGCAAAGACCATAGCCCCTAACTCAAGGTCATGATTAGTGTAATTCTTCTCATGAACCTTAAATTTTCTTGAAGCATATGAAATCACCTTGTCTCATTGCATAAGTACACAACCGAGTCCAAGGTTAGAAGCATCATAGTAGACAATGAAATCATCACTGCCTTTTGGAAGACTAAGGATAGGGGAGTTGCATAACTTTTGTTTAAGAAGTTGAAAAGCATCTTTTTGTTTCTGTCCCCATATAAACGCTTGACTTTTTTGGGTCAAGGTGATTAGTGGCAAGGCTATCTATGAAAAGTTCGCGATGAACCTTCGATAATAACCTACCAAACCCAAAAATGAACGAATCTCTGTGGGTGTAGATGGGGTAGTTCAGTTCTTAATCGCCTCTATCTTCATTGGGTCTACATGTATCCCATCTTGTTAATTGCGAGGCCTAAGAAATGTACTTCCTTAAGCCAAAATTCACATGTTGAGAATTTGGCATACAGTTGTTCAGCTCTTAGCAGTTCCAAGACCTTCCTCAAATGATCTTCATGTTCATGCTCTGACTTAGAATAAATCAATATAGCATCAATGAAGACGATAAAAAACTGATCTATGTACGGCCTAAAGACTCGATTCATCAAGTCCATGAACACTGCTGGCGCATTGTTTAACCCGAAAGGCATAACTACAAACTCATAGTGTCCATAGCGAGCCCTAAACGCTGTCTTTGGTATATACTCATCGTTTAATCTCAACTGATGATACCCGGATTGTAGATCAATCATAGAGAAGCAAGTTGCTCCCTGAAACTGATCAAACATATCATCGATCCTAGGCAGAGGATATCTGTTTTTGATTGTTAACTTGTTTAGCTCACGATAGTCGATGCACATACGAAATGAACCGTCTTTCTTCTTGACAAAGAGAACCGGTGCTCCCCATGGTGAGTAGCCCAATCTAATGAACCCTTTGTCTAGAAGTTCCTGAAGCTGACTGGACAGTTCTTGCTTCTCAGACAGTGCTAACCGATATGGTGACTTCGCCACTGGGTTTGCTCCAAGGACGAGATCGATTTTAAACTCCACTTGTCAGACTAGTGGTAGTCCAGGCAAGTCTTCTGGAAATACCTCCGGATAATCTCTGATGACTGGTAAGTCTTTCACGGTCTTCTTCACAGGCTTCTTCTCCAATACATGTGCCAGGAAAGCACAATATTTCTTCTTTAGGTAATTCTGAGCCTTGATACACGACACGATCTTCAATCCGCGGCAGGGTTTCTTGCCATAAACTAGCATCATTTCGCCAGACTGTAACGGAATTCGAAGTAACTTCTCCGACCAGACGACTTCGATGTTATTATTAGATAACCAATCCATTCCAATGACTACTTCAAAGCTTTCAAGTGTCATTGGAATGAGATCGACGGAGAACGAATGATCATTAAGCATAAGCTTACAATCACGCAGGATTGAATTCACATGTATATTCTTACCATCAGCTACTTCTACCGTATATGGAGTAGTAAGTACTGACGATTGTATATCAAATAAAGTTGCAACAGTAGCAGAAACAAAACTTTTGTCTGCACCGGTATCAAACAATATTGAAACATAATGATTGTTGATGAGAAATGTACATGTGATGACTGCAGGCTCCTCGCGTGCCTCGGTAGCTCCGATGACAAAGGCACGAGCAGTAGCAGCTGTGGCTGTGTTGTTGTTGAGACGTGGACACCGATTCCTGAAATGTCCCTCTGCTCCGCAGTTATAACAGGTTTTTCCACCTGTAATAGCAGGAACAGTGGTTGTTGTGGTAGCAGCAAGATTAGTAGAACGAAAAGTTGCTACCAAGTGTCCAAATCTCCCACACTTCAGACTTGTACCAAGCATAAGAATGTTTAAGTATAGTAGATATAGATTATAAATCTAATTGATTTCATGCTCTTGAACTCTTTTCGTTAAACCTCTTAAAATGGTCTGATTATGTTCATAAACCGGGAAACATCTTTTATCATTTTTTTAGAGAATAAAATAAAATTATGATTTTTAGAAAGAAAAAAAAAACAAACATTTGTCCAATAAAATTATGATTTAGAAGCTAATTAGTAAGTGATTACCCATGGTCAACTAGGCTATGGAGCAGGCTTCCTGTTTCCGCATCCCATAGTTTTATTGTAGAATCAAACGATGCATTGATAAAGAATTAAAATCAAAGGTTAAAGTCAAACTCAAAAGTCAAACTCAAACATGAAATTGTGACTGTTCCAATAGTTTTGGTTTAAACGACATAAATGCATTTTTATTTATATTTAATAATTTTCCAAACAAAATAAATAATAATAATAATAATAATAATAATAATAATAATAATAATAATAATAATAGTAATAATAGTAAAAGAATATATTGTCATAAGTCACATCAAGTGCTATTTTATTTACAAATTTGTTACCTCTTAAATATAATTGATTGTGTCCAAGTGTTCCTTTATCAATTTCAGAGTAGTCTTGTTCTTCATAACAATTACAACCTGCTACTAATAGAATACAAATTATAAATCTATCGTAAAAGCTTGGGCAGTTAGTAAATCATCGACTATGATGGATAAAATCGGATTATCGACTTTCTTTATTTTTATATCAAACCAAAAGATCTAAATTGCAATAATCATTGGCTTGAAAAATGGATATAAAATGCATTCCACTATACCTCGTGATCTTACTTGAAGGTGTTACCCTTTGGCATTTCATTACAAACTGGTGTTGCTCCTACTTGAACTTGATATAAAATAAAAATCATATATAAATTTTACATTAAGTAAGGAATATTTTTTCTTCAGTCTTCATATGTATCTAAATTGTCATATATTTCGTTTTCAAACATTTAACTCCGTAACATTCAAAGTCAGGTTTCACACCATTAAATACAATTATGAAAGTATCAAACTCCTAATGGGATAATAAAATCCATACCATTTTGTAGTGATAGTTTTGAAACGCAAATCGCTTACATTTTAAATATTTTCTTAACATGCGTATGAAAACTCATCAACCAAACCACTTTCGTAAAAACATGTACGAAAATATTGTAAAGTCAATTGTCCTTATAACGCACTTTCATACATTTTGCAAGTGAAATTCCATCGAGTTGAAAAATCTCAATTAGGATCCAAACAAACCCTACATGTATTTTTACAAAAAAAAAATTACTTGGTATATGTTATACTTTTGAAAACACCATGTAACATATGTCTAAAACCGGTTTTGAACGCCTCAACATGTTCAGTAGCGAGCATGTCTTGTACAACTAAATAACATGTGCAACATATCGACTACGAAAACAAATTACAAATTATTTAATATTAATTTTAATTTTCAATAACGATAGTATTGATTGAGGCATTAAAATCTCAATCAAACGATATCTCGAATATGAATGAGATATATTCAAAATCGTACATTTCATCATTTCCTACAAAACTAGGAGGTGCCTAATAAATGCTGACACAAACGTACATTTCTAGTAAATTATGTGGAGCCGATCAAATGTTTGTACTTAGTTCACACCACTGTATAAATTTTCAAAATATATAATTAAATCTTGTTATATGTTTTATATAATTGAAAGATATTGGATGAAAGCTTTTCCAACACTCCAAATTTATATGGACATATTTTTAGACTAAGCATTAAATGTTCTTGTTTCTAGTCTCCCAAAAGGCAACTTTTTTGTAGTATAAATACCGCTTCAATGTAAAGAGGAAAATGCACCTCTTGTATACATTCTAAAGTGTTATACAATTCTCTCTTCTTCTCTCTAAAATCTCTTCTATCTTTCTCTTCTAATCTTCTCTAAAGATTGTTAATGTGAGCTAATCGTAGTTATATTATAACACGTTATTAGCATGAAGAGTTCTTAAATCATAATTAAGAAGATCATTAAAAGCACAAGTCATCCATCAAAGGTAATCATTTTATTAATAACAACTTATATAATACTCTAAGAAGTTAACTACCATAATGAACAAAATAATTATCCAAAACTTACTATTATGGATATTTGATAATCATGGGACTACTAACTATCTAGCTTTTATTTATGCATCTAACTTTTAGTTATAAAGCTAACATTTTATTTTTATGTCAACTAACTTTGACTAATGTTACTAACATTTATTTATGCATACTAACATTTATTTATGTATGCTAGCATTTATTCATGTATACTAGCATTTATTTTCATGTTAACAATACTAACAATTTTATGCTAACATTGATATTAGCCTTTATTAGTATACTAACATTTTATTATATACGCTAACGTTTGTTTATATTTGATAACAATTTTTTTTCTTTACTTATATTCTTTAACTTCTATTCTACTATTTTTTTTAATAATTATAATTTTTATACACGTACAACGATCATATACTCGTAAATGACCATATAGCCGTTGCAAAATGGGTTATATAACCGTTATCAACGGTTAAATTTTTTTCCTATAAATAAACAATCTCTTTTAATATATAAAAACATATTATTGTATTCTCTCAAGCTTGCTCAAGATGATTTTTGAAGATGATTCACCCACTTTTAATATTAGTTACCATAATGTTAATTATGTTTCTTTATCCTCTATCTCAACTCCCACCTAAAGAATTTAATTTTTTTCTAGTTATGTATCTTTTTGTAGCTTTACCATTATATTGTATCGTAGTGCTCATTGATATATATGGATTCTAATATTTATTTATTTTATTGATTTATTAATGTTTAGAAAGAAAAAAATGTCAAATATTGCAAAACTTGAATTCCCAGCGTTAACATCAGTGGAGAAAATTACATGGCATGGATAGCTCATGTGAAGCGACATTTAAAATCAATGGGTGTTTTAGAAACAATAAATGTGAACAATAATTGTTCAGAACAAGAAAAAGGAAAAGCAGATGTTTTTCTTCACAAACACATTGATGGGATGCTACAATTTGAATATTCAAATTGTAATGATCATTCTGCTTTATGGAAGGATTTGCAAGAAAGATTTAATCATCAAAAAGCAGTTTTACTTCCAGCTGCTCGAGATGAATGGTCAAATTTAAGACTACAAGATTTTAAAAAGATGAATGATTACACATCTGCTTTGTTCAGAATATGCTCAATACTTCGATTTTGTGGGCAAAATGTTACTGAAGAAGATATGCTAGAAAAAACTTTTACCACTTTTCATGCATCAAACGCCGGCTTGCAAACGCATTTACGTGTGCAAGGATTCAAAAGATATTCTGATCTAAATGCTCTACTTCTTGTAGTAGAGAAAAATAATGAAGTGTTAATGAAAAATCATCTTGCACGTCCCACAGGATCAATGGCATTACTAGAAGCTAATGCTATTAGTCTTAATGATGCTAAAAATTTTAGAAATACACGTGGACGTGGACGTGGGCATGGTCGTGGTTGTTTTGACAAAAACCGTTTCAACCATCCATTTAAATGGAACAATAATTATAACGGTCGAGCTCGAGGTCGTGGTAGTGGTCGTGGGCATGGTTGTAACATCAGTGCCGGAACCGTTACCGGAACAGTGATCTCTACAGTACATGAACAGTAAAACAGGTATGAATCATACACATTTCAGTAATTTTCATATTCATGTCATTTATCATTATCATAGTGAGTTGTAGTAGAACAGTTTCAGAAACATTTAACAGAAACAAAGTTCAGAACAACGGTTCTTGAGTCATATAATTATCTGACAACATAGAACCATCATGTGATTATTTGCTTAGGATTTATTATGTATAAACGTATGTGAGACTCTACAGAACAAAACGCACGAATATTGTTATGTGAATGATAAATCGACGGGTTATTTGTATAGGTGACGATCTGTACGAATAAATCTGAAAGTTTAACGTTCTGAATGATATTCTTTAATTAGAAAACAAGATTGAAAAGTATAGTTATCGTCGTGTTCGTACGGGTGACGATTCGAACGAATACGCGCGACAACCGTACATTTCGATTTAAACAGTAAATTAATGTTTTAAAATTTAAATAAATAAAGATATTAATTAATTTATTAGGAATCACAACCTGGAATAATTAAATAAATTCTATTTTTATAAAATCACGTCGTTCGTCGCGAAAACTACGTGATTCGACATTTTACGCGAAACCGAACGAGACCGACTAACCGGGTGTTATGAAATTTCTTATTATGGCATTAAATTGCCATAACTCTTTTCACCAACTCACTCTCTCTCTAAATCTCGTCCTACCCTCTCTCTCTCTAGTTCTTCATAAGAAAACCATCTTCTTTTCAAGATTTGGAGGCTTAAATCTCGTCGGATTCGAGTGTTCTAGGTGCCAAGACGTTCCTCTCAACACGTAGATCACGGAAGTACAACTCATTCAAGCTTCCATTCACGAAATCTAAGGTAAAAATCTACTTTAAAATCCGGTTTATTAGGGTTTTCACGAATTTATATGAGTGTGTATTAGGATGGATGTTAAGCACTTAAGACACTTAAATGATGATGTCTAGCATGTTTAGAACTTGTTAGGGATGGATCTTGTAACAGGTTTTGTAACATCAGTGCCGGAACCGTTACCGGAACAGTGATCTCTACAGTACATGAACAGTAAAACAGGTATGAATCATACACATTTCAGTAATTTTCATATTCATATCATTTATCATTATCATGGTGAGTTGTCATAGAACAGTTTCAGACACATTTAACAGAAAACGCAGTTCAGAACAACGGTTCTTGAGTCGGATAATTATCTGGCAAAACAGAACCATCATGTGATTATTTGCTTAGGAATTATTATGTATAAACGTATGTGAGGCTTTAAAGAACAAAACACACGAATATTGTTACGTGAATGCTAAATTGACGGGTTATTCATATAGGTGACGATCTGTATGAATATAGCTGTAAGTTTAACGTTCTGAATGATATTCTAAAATTAGAAAACAAGATTGAAAAGTATAGTTATCGTCGTGTTCGTACGGGTGACGATTCGAACGAATGCGCGCGACGACCGTACATTTCGATTTAAACAGTTAATTAATATTTTAAATTTGTTTATAAATAAGAAGATATTAGTTAATTTATTAGGAATCACAACCTAGAATAGTTAAATAAATTCTATTTTATAATCGTATCGTTTTGCCGTAAAAACTACGCGAAACCGGTATTTTACGCGAAACTGAACGAGACCGAGCCATCGGGTATTTTGAGTAATTAATGTGGTCATAAATGACCACACCAACCCATCTCACCCCTCTTTTTTCCCACATTTTCGTCACCCACACATCCCTCTCTCTCTAGAAGTTTTCTCCAACTTCTCTCTAGAGATTCGTGGTGTTTTCTAATCGGTTTCGAGCATTCTAGGTGCCAAAACGTTCCTCTCAACACGTAGATCACGGGAGTACAACTTATTCAAGATTCCATCCAAGAGATCTAACGTAAACATTCATTTTATTTTCGGTTTTATAGGGTTTTCACGAGTTCATTGGTTTTTGCTATTATAATCAATGTTAGACACTTGAAACACATAGATGAAGGTATTATACACGATTAGTTATTGTTAGGGATGAGTTTTTGATATGTTTAAGGTCTCAAGAAGGAGGAGAGAAGCCAATAAAAGTTGCAGGTTCGTGAAGACCATAGGCCAAACCCAACAGAAGCTGGCCGAACCCAAGGGTTCGTGGGACGAACCCTGCACCGAAACATCTTCTGCACCGAACCCTGGTGGGTTTTGCTTCGCGAACCTGTCATCATGGAAGGATATCTGCAACGAACCTGTAAGACTGGGCACCGAACCCTGCCACTCCTGCTAAACGAACCTGCTAACCGCACCTAACCCTGCAACGAACCTATAGGACCAGTTTTCAGCCGAACCACACGGGAGACGAACCCTTGCATGGCCCAACCATGGTCATGCAACTCACGAACCATAGACCAACGAACCTCTCTGTTAGGCTGAACTCTACTTAGCCGAACTTTGAGTGTCACGAACCCTACATATTGCCATCTTAGCCGAACCTTAAGGATTCTTTTAAAAAGGTTCGCTGCTCTATACAATGAATCAACCCTTAAAATCGTTTAAATGAGTCGATGTGGACCTAGGACCAATGGAACTAGTACGGGTAACATAACAAGTGATTATTTGATTTATAACTTAGGTATTTCATAAGGATTGATGGTTTAAATTTCATTCATGAGTATAAGCATATCAACTACACATATATATACACATGTGTGTGTGCATGAGTAAGGAGAAAACCCTAATCATGCATGCATGTCTAGCAATAGTTGTTGACCATACAAGATAGTTTAACAATTATGGTGGACTAGTTACAAGTTCATGAGGATCAACGACACAAGTTGGTTAAGTGACGAGAAAACCAAAGACATTTAATTGGGCCAAAGTGGCCCAATGGGGTTTAATTAAGCCCATCATGTATTACAGGATTTGGTAAACCCAAGTAATGAAATTTTGATAAAATCTCATTTAATTATAACTTATTAAATTTCATTAAATGGTTAGGATTGAATATTGATTTAATTGGAAGTTAAATTTTAATGCCTTGATGTAAATTACTTACTTGATTTTATTAATTGGGAACTTGTTATAAAATAGACAAGATAATTGTCTGGAATTGCTTTAAAAACAAAGGAAACTCTGCCGAAATTTCTAAAAATGTCAAAGTGGGCTACTATAATTAACCATGGGATTTGGGATCATAAGAAGGGTAACTAAGGTAGGTTAGGTCTTAGATGCACTTAGTACTAAGACACTTAGATGCACACACAACAAGAGTCAAATCTTAGGCACAACGACTACTACGCGTACTTATTGTATTTGAATTCGATTAAAATAACTCAGGAACTGAAGAAACCTAGCTACAAACAAGAGCGCGCATTTTGTGTAGATCATTTACATAGCAGCACAGGTGAGTTCATTGCCCCTTTTCTAACATTTTGTTTTAAAACGCGGGGCTGAGAAGCATGCGTAAACTGTTTATTTAAATTGTTTACTTGAATGCTTTTAAATTATATGTTTTACATATATATAAATGTTATCCTAGATCATGTCTAGGAAGATTTTATGCAGGTTATTAACTGATTTACTTATATATTAAGTGAATAATCAAGTTAAACTAAACTTTTCAATAAGTCAAAACATTTCAAACAAATCAAACTAGACATTTGACAAAACAAGTGGGTGAATTCAAGGGATCAAAACAAACATTTTGACAAAACAAGTGGGTGAATTCAAGGGATCAAAACAAACATTTTGACAAATCAAGTGGGTGAATTCAAGGGATCAAAACAAACATTTTGACAAATCAAGTGGGTGAATTCAAGGAATCAAATCAAACATTTTGACAAAACAAATGTGGGACATCAAGACATCAATAAAACAATCTTTGCAAAGACAACATTCAATGTTTTACAAATCAAGTGTTTGTTGAACAATGAATCAAGTGTACAACCGATCAATGAATCTTGTATTCTATGATCAACACATCAAGTACATCTTGTGACAAAATCAGACGATCATTAAATCATTTTTAAGGGATAGTATGGGAAATATCAGAGATAACATTTGCCAACACATTGAATTCAGAAATCCTATATTTCAAGAAGTCCTAGCTAGACTGATTGACTTGTAGGTCTTATGTTTGATGATATTTACAGAATTCCCTAACTACTAAGTACCTAGATTGACAGACTAGTCTACTCGAGTATGACCATAGGCCCCAATCATAAGGACTTAGATTTTATTAAATGTTTACTTACTTGTTTAATTAAGCATTTATAACTATTTATACAATTGTGTGGTTGATCATATTGTATGATGAACTTAAGAAATCAACAGGGATTTCAAATGATTGTAATGACAGGAACAATAAACAGAGGTACATATGGGATTGTGTTAAGGGTAAAAATGCTTAATTATTATTAACAACAGTGTCATATGTGAATTAGTATGTGGTGGGATGTTGGCTGGGCGGGCGGTAAGTTCGACCCTACATATGCCCTATATATAAGCATACCGATTTGGATATTACATGTGAAGTTAATGAGGTTAAGGTCTTTACCGAAAGAGGTTTACAAATCGTTTTCAATTACTAAAATATATGAACTCACCAACCATGTGTTGATTTTGTTTTTGCATGACTTCTCAGGTGACGAACAGGTCAATTAGGAAGTCATTTCTTTTGGACTAGGACTTCAGATAGAAGACTAGTATTTTGGACCTGCATACTTTTGAAGACATCATGATATAAATTATTTTGTATATCTTGTGTAAATACAAGATAGTCATTTATTGATGTTTTACAATAGATTTACATTGTTAAATTATAAACGTTACTGCTGTAATTTAACTTTGTAATTCTATTTTAATTAGCATTTCTCATTTATATCATGTGCAATGTAAACAATCTGATCACTCCTGATTATCACTCCCGATATCGCGCCCCGGGAACCTTCCGCCCGACGGGAGAACCCGATCCTACCCCGCCGGCTCTGGGTGTGACAGATTGGTATCAGAGCCATGGTTATAGAGAAATATAGGTCACTTATTTAAATGGTTTGGCCTAGACTATAACCTAGGGACCCTGCATGTAGAGAACATAGGACTTAAGACTTATTTGCATATTGTCTTCTGTATTCGATCATTGCACTAACCGATGACTTTATTGGTTATGATCAGAATGCCTCCACGAAGACAACCTCCCTTGATACAGCTACCACCTCAAGACTTGGCTCCACACTCCTCCACACCATCTCCGAATGACTCTCCACCACCACCTCCTCCACCTCCTCCTCCCCCTCCTCCATTGATTACTCAAGCATCTGGTTCGGGCACAGTACCGACCATGGATCCTGCTACTATCGCTCTGGTGACGTTACTGAGTAGCCAGATGACAAATCAGATGAAAGAAGCAATACCGGAGATGTTCCTTCGTCTTCGTAATGAGATCCTCAACACTGGCAACACATCAGGAGAAGCCAGTGGAAATACTGGAGATTCATCTCACTACTCCTACAAGTCCTTTGTAGGATGTAAACCACCCAGCTTTAGCGGGTCTGAAGGCGCCGTTGGATTAATCCAATGGATTGAGAAGATTGAGGCAACATTGGATCTTTGCAGCTGCCCCGAACACCACAAGGTCCGTTACTCAGCGGGAACATTCAACAAACGGGCTCTGACCTGGTGGAACGGTCAGATCAATGCCCGAGGAAGAGAAGAAGCCATGGCCATGCCATGGGAAGACTTCAAGACACTGCTGCGAACGGATTTCTGTCCCAAGAATGAACTGCAGAAGTTGGAGGTTGAACTATCCAACCATGTGATGAAGGGGGCTGATCACATGGGGTATACAACTCGTTACCATGAGTTGGTTGCTTTGGTACCTGACATGGTACCAACATTGGAGAAAAGGATAGACAGATATGTGGGTGGACTTCCTGCCTGCATTCAGGGCATGGTTGTTTCAGCCAACCCTACCACTGTCGAATCTGCAGTGAGACTATCTGGGAAACTCACTGATCTCATGGTAGCCTCTGGAGTCCTAAAGAAAGAGGCTGAACCCAGCAAGAACAAAGCTGAATTTTCAAAGAAACCCCACCACCATCAAAAGAAGAAACAGAAGACCATCAAGAACTACACGGTGGCCACACCTCTCCAACAAGTAACAGCAGCACCACAAAACCCCAACCGCAAGCCTTACACTGGCACGTTTCCTCTGTGTGCCAAGTGTCAGTATCATCACCCTGCTGACGCTCCGTGTAAACATTGCACGGGATGTGGAAGAAAGGGCCATTGGGTCCAATACTGTAGGATGACACCTAACCAAGCAGTCAACAATGCTGCTTTGGCTCTTCCTCCACCAGCAAATCAGAACAATGGTGGATGCTATAATTGTGGCGAACAAGGCCACTTTGCGAAGAACTGCCCAAAGAAGATTCAACCAGCAGTTCAAGCACCCCGAGGACGAGCCTTTGCTATCGGAGCACCAGCTGCACGCCAGGACCCAAATGTGGTCACTGGTACGTTTCTCTTACATGACTTTTATGCATCTGTCTTATTTGATACTGGTGCGGATCAGAGTTTTATCTCTACCGACTTTGCATGTCAACTAGATTCCATAGAGGAACAGTTAGACTCCCCTTACATTATAGAAGTAGCTAACGGGAAACAGATCACAGTTAGTACAGTTTATAGGAACTGCCCATTGACACTAAATGATTATACATTTACCATCGATTTGATACCGATGGAGCTGGGTAGTTTTGACATCATTGTTGGAATGGATTGGCTTTCATCTAACCGAGTGGAAGTCATCTGTTCTGAGAAGCTGCTTCGAATTCCATTGCCGAGTGATCGTGTATTGGAAGTTAAAGGGGATCAAGCAAAGCGAAGTGTCAAAATCATTTCTTGCATAAAGGCGCGTAAGTGTCTACAGAAGCGGTGCATAGCATTCCTGGCTCATGTGTTGGAAAAAGAGAAAGACAAGAAGAAGATTCAAGATGTACCAGTAGTGAAAGAATATCCTGAAGTATTCCCCGAAGACCTACCTGGTTTGCCACCTGCGCGACCGGTAGAATTTCGTATTGACTTAATTCCTGGAGCAACTCCTGTTGCTAAATCTCCTTACAGGTTGGCACCTTCAGAGATGCAGGAATTGTCTAATCAGTTACAGGAGCTACTTGACAAAGGTTTCATCAGACCAAGCTACTCACCTTGGGGAGCTCCGGTCTTATTCGTTAAGAAGAAAGACGGATCGTTCAGAATGTGCATAGATTACAGAGAGCTGAACAAACTAACTATCAAGAATCGGTATCCATTGCCGAGGATTGATGATTTGTTTGACCAACTGCAAGGAGCTCAATATTTCTCAAAGATTGACTTGCGATCTGGATATCATCAGCTGAGAGTTCAAGATGAAGACATACCGAAAACGGCCTTCCGAACCAGATACGGGCACTATGAATTTTCGGTGATGCCCTTCGGATTGACAAATGCACCTGCAGTTTTCATGGATCTCATGAACCGAGTGTGCAAGCCGTACTTGGATCAGTTTGTCATTGTCTTTATCGATGACATACTGATTTATTCCAAGACCAAAACAGAACATGAGCAACACCTTAGAAAGATCTTGGAGCTGTTGAAACAAGAGAAACTCTATGCCAAATTCTCCAAATGTGAGTTTTGGCTAAGAGAAGTTCAATTTCTGGGCCATGTGGTCAACAGCGAGGGAATTCATGTAGACCCTGCCAAGATTGAAGCGATAAAGAATTGGGACACTCCGAAGACACCGACGGAGATACGGTCTTTTCTGGGATTGGCGGGTTATTATAGAAGGTTTATCTCAAACTTTTCTAAAATAGCTTTGCCTCTCACTAAGCTAACTCAGAAAAGTGAACCGTTTGTCTGGGAGCAGAAACAAGAAGATGCTTTTCAGACCTTGAAACAGAAACTATGTGATGCTCCAATTCTATCTCTCCCAGAGGGCTGTGATGACTTTGTTGTGTACTGCGATGCTTCCCATCAGGGACTCGGCTGCGTGTTAATGCAACGGGACAAAGTCATAGCCTATGCATCAAGACAGTTAAAGATTCATGAGAAGAATTACACTACTCATGATCTTGAACTGGGAGCAGTAATCTTCGCCTTGAAGATTTGGAGACATTACTTATATGGCACCAAGTGTACCATATTCACTTATCACAAAAGTCTGCAGCATATCTTTGATCAGAAGGAGCTCAACATGCGACAGCGCCGTTGGGTTGAACTTCTGAATGATTATGATTGTGTGATCAAATACCATCCGGGAAAGGCGAACGTTGTAGCTGATGCCTTGAGCCGGAAGGAACGGGTCAAACCCCTACGTGTTAGAGCAATGGGGATAACCGTGCAGACCAGTTTAAGTGACAAGATTTTTCAAGCACAGCAAGAATCACTTGACCGAGATAATTTGAAGAGGGAACTTGATTGCGGAGCAGAGAAACAGTTTGACACAAAGTCCGATGGAATGATCTACTACAAGGAACGTATATGGATCCCTGCGGTAGATGAATTGAGGAAACTTATCTTCGATGAAGCACACAAGACTAAATACTCCGTTCATCCAGGTGCTGATAAGATGTACCAAGACTTGCGTGGATTTTATTGGTGGCCTGGAATGAAGAGGGACATAGCCGAATACGTCGGTCAATGTCTAACGTGTGCGAAGGTAAAGGCGGAACACCAAAGACCGTCCGGTCTATTGGAGCAGCCTGAGATTCCACTCTGGAAGTGGGAACAAATAGCTATGGATTTCATTACCAAGCTACCCCGCACTTCCAGCGGTCATGATACAATTTGGGTGATCATTGATCGTTTAACAAAATCTGCTCATTTCTTGCCAATGCGTGAGACTTTCACGATGGATAAACTGGCGAGGTTGTACATCAACGAGATAGTGGTACGCCACGGTGTGCCATTGTCTATTATTTCTGATCGAGATAGCAGATTCACATCCAGGTTCTGGCAATCATTACAGAAATCTCTAGGGACGCAGTTGAATCTGAGTACAGCTTACCACCCACAAACGGATGGCCAAAGCGAACGTACTATTCAAACCCTAGAGGACATGTTGAGAACCTGTGTTCTAGACTTCGGTGGGAATTGGGATTCCCATTTGCCACTGATTGAGTTCTCCTACAATAACAGTTACCACAGCAGTATCGGATGTGCACCATTCGAGGCTCTTTATGGCCGGAAATGTCGATCACCGATTTGTTGGACTGAAATTGGAGACAACCGAATAACGGGGCCAGAACTAATACAAGAAACCACTGACAAGATAGCTCAGATTCAAAGAAGACTACAAGCAACAAGGAGCAGACAAAAGAGCTACGCCGACAAACGGCGCAAGCCGTTGGAATTCCAAGTGGGGGATCGTGTAATGTTGAAAGTATCCCCGTGGAAAGGTGTGGTACGCTTTGGAAAGAAAGGCAAATTAGCACCACGATACGTGGGACCGTTCGAGATCATCGAACGTATAGGTCCTGTAGCCTATCGACAGAGGTTACCAGGTGAACTCAGCGGTGTGCATGATGTGTTTCACGTCTCAAACTTAAAGAAATGCCTTGTTGACGAGTCTCTCGTCATTCCAATCGAAGAGATTCAAGTCGATGAACAATTACATTTCATTGAAGAACCTTTAGAGATTATGGATCGCAAGGTTAAACAACTGAGGCGAAGCCGTATTCCGATTGTAAAGGTTCGATGGAATTCAAGACGTGGGCCTGAGTTCACTTGGGAACGCGAAGATCACATGAAGTCAAAGTATCCCCAACTGTTTGAAGAGGAAGCCGTAACCGATAACAACTCTTAAATTTCGGGACGAAATTTCTCTAACAAGGGGAGACTGTAACATCAGTGCCGGAACCGTTACCGGAACAGTGATCTCTACAGTACATGAACAGTAAAACAGGTATGAATCATACACATTTCAGTAATTTTCATATTCATATCATTTATCATTATCATGGTGAGTTGTCATAGAACAGTTTCAGACACATTTAACAGAAAACGCAGTTCAGAACAACGGTTCTTGAGTCGGATAATTATCTGGCAAAACAGAACCATCATGTGATTATTTGCTTAGGAATTATTATGTATAAACGTATGTGAGGCTTTAAAGAACAAAACACACGAATATTGTTACGTGAATGCTAAATTGACGGGTTATTCATATAGGTGACGATCTGTATGAATATAGCTGTAAGTTTAACGTTCTGAATGATATTCTAAAATTAGAAAACAAGATTGAAAAGTATAGTTATCGTCGTGTTCGTACGGGTGACGATTCGAACGAATGCGCGCGACGACCGTACATTTCGATTTAAACAGTTAATTAATATTTTAAATTTGTTTATAAATAAGAAGATATTAGTTAATTTATTAGGAATCACAACCTAGAATAGTTAAATAAATTCTATTTTATAATCGTATCGTTTTGCCGTAAAAACTACGCGAAACCGGTATTTTACGCGAAACTGAACGAGACCGAGCCATCGGGTATTTTGAGTAATTAATGTGGTCATAAATGACCACACCAACCCATCTCACCCCTCTCTTTTCCCACATTTTCGTCACCCACACATCCCTCTCTCTCTAGAAGTTTTCTCCAACTTCTCTCTAGAGATTCGTGGTGTTTTCTAATCGGTTTCGAGCATTCTAGGTGCCAAAACGTTCCTCTCAACACGTAGATCACGGGAGTACAACTTATTCAAGATTCCATCCAAGAGATCTAAGGTAAACATTCATTTAATTTTCGGTTTTATAGGGTTTTCACGAGTTCATTGGTTTTTGCTATTATAATCAATGTTAGACACTTGAAACACATAGATGAAGGTATTATACACGATTAGTTATTGTTAGGGATGAGTTTTTGATATGTTTAAGGTCTCAAGAAGGAGGAGAGAAGCCAATAAAAGTTGCAGGTTCGTGAAGACCATAGGCCAAACCCAACAGAAGCTGGCCGAACCCAAGGGTTCGTGGGACGAACCCTGCACCGAAACATCTTCTGCACCGAACCCTGGTGGGTTTTGCTTCGCGAACCTGTCATCATGGAAGGATATCTGCAACGAACCTGTAAGACTGGGCACCGAACCCTGCCACTCCTGCTAAACGAACCTGCTAACCGCACCTAACCCTGCAACGAACCTAGAGGACCAGTTTTCAGCCGAACCACACGGGAGACGAACCCTTGCATGGCCGAACCATGGTCATGCAACTCAAGAACCATAGACCAACGAACCTCTCTGTTAGGCTGAACTCTACTTAGCCGAACTTTGAGTGTCACGAACCCTACATATTGCCATCTTAGCCGAACCTTAAGGATTCTTTTAAAAAGGTTCGCTGCTCTATACAATGAATCAACCCTTAAAATCGTTTAAATGAGTCGATGTGGACCTAGGACCAATGGAACTAGTACGGGTAACATAACAAGTGATTATTTGATTTATAACTTAGGTATTTCATAAGGATTGATGGTTTAAATTTCATTCATGAGTATAAGCATATCAACTACACATATATATACACATGTGTGTGTGCATGAGTAAGGAGAAAACCCTAATCATGCATGCATGTCTAGCAATAGTTGTTGACCATACAAGATAGTTTAACAATTATGGTGGACTAGTTACAAGTTCATGAGGATCAACGACACAAGTTGGTTAAGTGACGAGAAAACCAAAGACATTTAATTGGGCCAAAGTGGCCCAATGGGGTTTAATTAAGCCCATCATGTATTACAGGATTTGGTAAACCCAAGTAATGAAATTTTGATAAAATCTCATTTAATTATAACTTATTAAATTTCATTAAATGGTTAGGATTGAATATTGATTTAATTGGAAGTTAAATTTTAATGCCTTGATGTAAATTACTTACTTGATTTTATTAATTGGGAACTTGTTATAAAATAGACAAGATAATTGTCTGGAATTGCTTTAAAAACAAAGGAAACTCTGCCGAAATTTCTAAAATGTCAAAGTGGGCTACTATAATTAACCATGGGATTTGGGATCATAAGAAGGGTAACTAAGGTAGGTTAGGTCTTAGATGCACTTAGTACTAAGACACTTAGATGCACACACAACAAGAGTCAAATCTTAGGCACAACGACTACTACGCGTACTTATTGTATTTGAATTCGATTAAAATAACTCAGGAACTGAAGAAACCTAGCTACAAACAAGAGCGCGCATTTTGTGTAGATCATTTACATAGCAGCACAGGTGAGTTCATTGCCCCTTTTCTAACATTTTGTTTTAAAACGCGGGGCTGAGAAGCATGCGTAAACTGTTTATTTAAATTGTTTACTTGAATGCTTTTAAATTATATGTTTTACATATATATAAATGTTATCCTAGATCATGTCTAGGAAGATTTTATGCAGGTTATTAACTGATTTACTTATATATTAAGTGAATAATCAAGTTAAACTAAACTTTTCAATAAGTCAAAACATTTCAAACAAATCAAACTACACATTTGACAAAACAAGTGGGTGAATTCAAGGGATCAAAACAAACATTTTGACAAAACAAGTGGGTGAATTCAAGGGATCAAAACAAACATTTTGACAAATCAAGTGGGTGAATTCAAGGGATCAAAACAAACATTTTGACAAATCAAGTGGGTGAATTCAAGGAATCAAATCAAACATTTTGACAAAACAAGTGTGGGACATCAAGACATCAATAAAACAATCTTTGCAAAGACAACATTCAATGTTTTACAAATCAAGTGTTTGTTGAACAATGAATCAAGTGTACAACCGATCAATGAATCTTGTATTCTATGATCAACACATCAAGTACATCTTGTGACAAAATCAGACGATCATTAAATCATTTTTAAGGGATAGTATGGGAAATATCAGAGATAACATTTGCCAACACATTGAATTCAGAAATCCTATATTTCAAGAAGTCCTAGCTAGACTGATTGACTTGTAGGTCTTATGTTTGATGATATTTACAGAATTCCCTAACTACTAAGTACCTAGATTGACAGACTAGTCTACTCGAGTATGACCATAGGCCCCAATCATAAGGACTTAGATTTTATTAAATGTTTACTTGTTTAATTAAGCATTTATAACTGTTTATACAATTGTGTGGTTGATCATATTGTATGATGAACTTAAGAAATCAACAGGGATTTCAAATGATTGTAATGACAGGAACAATAAACAGAGGTACATATGGGATTGTGTTAAGGGTAAAAATGCTTAATTATTATTAACAACAGTGTCATATGTGAATTAGTATGTGGTGGGATGTTGGCTGGGCGGGCGGTAAGTTCGACCCTACATATGCCCTATATATAAGCATACCGATTTGGATATTACATGTGAAGTTAATGAGGTTAAGGTCTTTACCGAAAGAGGTTTACAAATCGTTTTCAATTACTAAAATATATGAACTCACCAACCATGTGTTGATTTTGTTTTTGCATGACTTATCAGGTGACGAACAGGTCAATTAGGAAGTCATTTCTTTTGGACTAGGACTTCAGATAGAAGACTAGTATTTTGGACCTGCATACTTTTGAAGACATCATGATATAAATTATTTTGTATATCTTGTGTAAATACAAGATAGTCATTTATTGATGTTTTACAATAGATTTACATTGTTAAATTATAAACGTTATTGCTGTAATTTAACTTTGTAATTCTATTTTAATTAGCATTTCTCATTTATATCATGTGCAATGTAAACAATCTGATCACTCCTGATTATCACTCCCGATATCGCGCCCCGGGAACCTTCCGCCCGACGGGGGAACCCGATCCTACCCCGCCGGCTCGGGGTGTGACAGGTTTAAACCCTAGGACGAAGAGGATGATGCAAAACCCTTACAGGTTCGTGAAGTTTAGATCGGATACAGGTTCGTCTAGGGTGGCCGAACCCTACACGAACCACACAATCAAGCCGAACCATGCATGGCCTCTGCAACGAACCCTGGACCACCTGCACCGAACCATTTTCTGCACCGAACCCTGGTGGGTTTGACTCACGAACCTGTCGACATTAAAGGAGGTCTGCAACGAACCTGTATAGAGCAGCAACGAACCCTGTTGCTTTATGAATATGCAGCAGCGAACCCTGTGGCTCCTACGTACGAACCTGTGATCATCCAACTACCAACCGAACCCTTGCACTAGATGGTCACGAACCAGAGGGTTCCTAGACAAACCTAAATCAGTAGATCACGAACCAAGGTGCACGAACCTTGTTGCTTTGCTGCCGAACCCTCAATTCCCGAACCCCTTCATCACATGCAGATAGCGAACCTTCCCATTAACATGGCCGAACCTTCTCCTAATTTTCTAAAGGTTCGCTGCTCTAGGCCATTATTAAACTAAAACTCGTTAATTAGATCGAGGTGAGATCAAGAACCATTAAAGCTAGTAGTAGGAACCTAGGAAAGGTTTAACTTATCATTAACCGAGGTTTGTTTCATGTGTATTCATTGTATAATGTGCATGCATGGTGGTTCTTGGATCAATTTCTTATACATATGGGTGTGCATGGGAATCCTAAGGAACAGGAAAGTCGTACATAGTCATGTTATGAATGTCCACTAGCTTAGTTGTGTAACTACCTACAGGGGATCATTCACGGTCTTGAATAACGATCAATTTGGAATCAAGGATATTCAATTGGGCCTAAGTGAGCCCAATGGGACTTGATTAAGTCCATCATAGGTTAAACGTTTAAATTAAATACAAGTATTGATGTTTTAACTAAAATGAAGATGTTCTAAATGAAAAGTTAATAAATTTCTAAAATCTTGTTTAAATTTGAAATGTAAGATATAATTATTATTAGTTTCTTTCAAGTTATTAAGTTATAAAAGTTAGTTGTATTAAAAGATTGATTGGGATTTTTGTTAAAAAGTAGACAATATCGTTGTCTGGATTTAAACAAAATACAAAGGAAACTCTGCCGAAATTTTTCTGAAACATAAAAGAGAGTTGTTATGACTAACTATGGGAATTGGGATCATTAAAGAGGGTAATTAGGATAGAGTAGATCTTAGATACACCTAGTACTAAGACACATAGTTGCACACACAACAATACTCAAAGTCTTAGGCACAACGACTACTACGCGTACTTATTATATCCGAAATTCTTATAAAATAACTCAGGAACCGAAGATACTTAGCTTACATACAGGAGCGCGCATTTTGTGTTAGATCAAATTACATAGCAGCACAGGTGAGTTCATTGCCCCTTTTCTAACATTTTTGTTTTAAAACGCGGGGCTGAGAAGCATGCGTAAACTGTTTACTTAAATTGTTTACTTTAATGCTTTTAAATTTATATGTTTTACATATATATAAATGTTATCCTAGACCATGTCTAGGAAGATTTTATGCAGGTTATTAACTGATTCACTTATATATTAAGTGAATAATCAAGTTAAACTAAACTTTTCAATAAGTCAAAACATTTCAAACAAATCAAACTAGACATTTTGACAAATCAAGTGGGTGAATTCAAGGGATCAAAACAAACATTTTGACAAAACAAGTGGGTGAATTCAAGAGATCAAATCAAGCATTTTGACAAAACAAGTGTGGGATATCAAGACATCAACAAAACAATCTTTGCAAAGATAACATTCAATGTTCTACAAACCCAGTGTTTATTGAACAATGAATCAAGTGTACAACCGATCAATGAATCTTGTATTCTATGATCAACACATCAAGTACATCTTGTGACAAAATCAGACGATCATTAAATCATTTTTAAGGGATAGTATGGGAAATATCAGAGATAACATTTGCCAACACATTGAATTCAGAAATCCTATATTTCAAGAAGTCCTATCTAGACTGATTGACTTGTAGGTCTTATGTTTGATGATATTTACAGAATTCCCTAACTACTAAGTACCTAGATTGACAGACTAGTCTACTCGAGTATGACCAAAGGCCCCAATCATAAGGACTTAGATTTTATTAAATGTTTACTTACTTGTTTAATTAAGCATTTATAAATGTTTATACAATTGTGTGGTTGATCATATTGTATGATGAACTTAAGGAATCAACAGGGATTTCAAATGATTGTAATGACAGGAACAATAAACAGAGGTACATATGGGATTGTGTTAAGGGTAAAAATGCTTAATTATCATTAACAACAGTGTCATATGTGAATTAGTATGTGGTGGGATGTTGGCTGGGCGGGCGGTAAGTTCGACCCTACATATGCCCTATATATAAGCATACCGATTTGGATATTACATGTGAAGTTAATGAGGTTAAGGTCTTTACCGAAAGAGGTTTACAAATCGTTTTCAATTACTAAAATATATGAACTCACCAACCATGTGTTGATTTTGTTTTTGCATGACTTCTCAGGTGACGAACAGGTTAATTAAGAAGTCATTTCTTTTGGACTAGGACTTCATATAGAAGACTAGTATTTTGGACCTGCATACTTTTGAAGACATCATTATACACATTATTTTGTATATCTGGTGCAAATACAAGATAGTTATTTATTGATGTTACAGTAGATTTACATTGTTAAATTATAAACGTTACTGATGTAATTTAACTTTGTAATTCTATTTCATTTAGCATTTCTCATTTATATATCATGTGCAATGTAAACAATCTGATCACTTCTGATTATCACTCCCGATATCGCGCCCCGGGAACCTTCCGCCCGACGGGTACTCCGATCCTACCCCGCCGGCTCGGGGTGTGACAGATAGGTATCAGAGCCATGGTTATAGAGAAATATAGGTCACTTATTTAAATGGTTTGGCCTAGACTATAACCTAGGGACCCTGCATATAGAGAACATAGGACTTAAGACTTATTCGCATAACTGTCTTCTTTATTTGATCATTGCACTAACCGATAACTTTATTGGTTATGATCAGAATGCCGCCAAGGAGACAGCCTCCCCTGATACAGTTACCGCAACAAGACTTGGCTCCTCACTCCTCAACACCGTCGCCAAATGATTCTCCACCACCACCTCCTCCACCTCCTCCTCCCCCTCCTCCATTGATTACTCAAGCATCTGGGTCGGGCACAACACCGACTTTGGATCCCGCTACTATCGCCCTGGTGACGTTACTGAGTGGTCAGATGACGAATCAGATGAAAGAAGCTATACCGGAGATGTTCCTTCGTCTTCGTAATGAAATTCTTAACACTGGCAACTCATCAGGAGAAGCCAGTGGAAACACTGGAGATTCCTCTCACTACTCCTACAAGTCTTTTGTAGGATGTAAACCACCCAGTTTCAGTGGGTCTGAAGGCGCCGTTGGATTAATCCAATGGATTGAGAAGATTGAGGCAACATTGGATCTTTGCAGCTGCCCCGAACACCACAAGGTCCGTTACTCAGCGGGAACATTCAACAAACGGGCTCTGACCTGGTGGAACGGTCAGATCAATGCCCGAGGAAGAGAAGAAGCCATGGCCATGCCATGGGAAGACTTCAAGACACTGCTGCGAACAGAATTCTGTCCCAAGAATGAACTGCAGAAGTTGGAGGTTGAACTATCCAACCATGTGATGAAGGGGGCTGATCACATGGGGTACACTACTCGTTATCACGAGTTAGTTGCTTTGGTACCAGATATGGTACCAACTTTGGAGAAAAGGATAGACCGATATGTGGGTGGACTCCCCGCCTGCATTCAGGGTAAGGTTGTTTCAGCCAACCCTACTACTGTTGAATCTGCAGTGAGACTGTCTGGGAAACTTACTGACCTCATGGTAGCCTCTGGAGTCCTAAAGAAAGAGGCTGAACCCAGCAAGAACAAAGCTGAATTTTCAAAGAAACCCCACCACCATCAAAAGAAGAAACAGAAGACCATCAAGAACTACACGGTGGCCACACCTCTCCAACAAGTAACAGCAGCACCACAAAACCCCAACCGCAAGCCTTACACTGGCACGTTTCCTCTGTGTGCCAAGTGTCAGTATCATCACCCTGCTGACGCTCCGTGTAAACATTGCACGGGATGTGGAAGAAAGGGCCATTGGGTCCAATACTGTAGGATGACATCTAACCAAGCAGTCAACAATGCTGCTTTGGCTCTTCCTCCACCAGCAAATCAGAACAATGGTGGATGCTATAATTGTGGCGAACAAGGCCACTTTGCGAAGAACTGCCCAAAGAAGGTTCAACCAGCAGTTCAAGCACCCCGTGGACGAGCCTTTGCTATCGGAGCACCAGCTGCACGCCAGGACCCAAATGTGGTCACTGGTACGTTTCTCTTACATGACTTTTATGCATCTGTCTTATTTGATACTGGTGCGGATCAGAGTTTTATCTCTACCGACTTTGCATGCCAACTAGATTCCATAGAGGAACAGTTAGACTCCCCTTACATTATAGAAGTAGCTAACGGGAAACAGATCACAGTTAGTACAGTTTATAGGAACTGCCCATTGACACTGAATGATTTTACATTTACCATCGATTTGATACCGATGGAACTGGGTAGTTTTGACATCATTGTTGGAATGGATTGGCTCTCATCTAATCGAGTGGAAGTCATCTGTTCTGAGAAGCTGCTTCGAATTCCATTGCCGAGTGATCGTGTATTGGAAGTAAAAGGGGATCAAGCAAAGCGAAGTGTCAAAACCATTTCTTGCATAAAGGCGCGTAAGTGTCTACAAAAGCGGTGCATAGCATTCCTGGCTCATGTGGTGGAAAAAGAGAAAGACAAGAAGAAGATTCAAGGTGTACCAGTAGTGAAAGAATATCTTGAAGTATTCCCCGAAGACCTACCTGGTTTGCCACCTGCGCGACCGGTGGAATTTCGTATTGACTTAATTCCTGGAGCAACTCCTGTTGCTAAATCTCCTTACAGGTTAGCACCTTCAGAGATGCAGGAATTGTCTAATCAGTTACAGGAGCTACTTGACAAGGGTTTCATCAGACCGAGCTACTCACCTTGGGGAGCTCCGGTCTTGTTCGTGAAAAAGAAAGACGGATCGTTCAGAATGTGCATAGATTACAGAGAGCTGAACAAACTGACCATCAAGAATCGTTATCCATTGCCGAGGATTGATGATCTGTTTGACCAACTACAAGGAGCTCAATACGTCTCAAAGATTGACTTGCGGTCTGGATACCATCAGCTGAGAGTTCAAGATGAAGACATACCGAAAACGGCCTTCCGAACAAGATACGGGCATTACGAATTCATGGTGATGCCTTTCGGATTGACAAATGCACCAGCGGTTTTCATGGACCTCATGAACCGAGTGTGCAAGCCGTACTTGGATCAGTTTGTCATTGTCTTTATTGATGACATACTAATTTATTCAAAGACCAAAACAGAACATGAGCAACACCTTAGAAAGATCTTGGAGCTGTTGAAAGAAGAGAAACTCTATGCCAAATTCTCCAAATGTGAGTTTTGGCTAAGAGAAGTTCAATTTCTGGGCCATGTGGTCAACAGCGAGGGAATTCATGTAGACCCTGCCAAGATTGAAGCGATAAAGAATTGGGACACTCCGAAGACACCGACGGAGATACGGTCTTTTCTGGGATAGGCGGGTTATTACAGAAGGTTTATCTCAAACTTTTCTAAGATAGCCTTGCCTCTCACTAAGTTAACCCAGAAAAGCGAACCGTTTGTCTGGGAGCGGAAACAGGAAGATGCTTTTCAGACATTGAAACAGAAACTGTGTGATGCTCCAATTCTATCTCTCCCAGAGGGCTGTGATGACTTTGTTGTGTACTGCGATGCTTCCCATCAGGGACTCGGTTGTGTGTTAATGCAACGGGAAAAAGTCATAGCCTATGCATCAAGACAGTTAAAGATTCATGAGAAGAATTACACTACTCATGATCTTGAACTGGGAGCAGTAATCTTCGCCTTGAAGATCTGGAGACATTACTTATATGGCACCAAGTGTACCATATTCACTGATCACAAAAGTCTGCAGCACATCTTTGATCAGAAGGAGCTCAACATGCGACAGCGCCGTTGGGTTGAACTTCTGAATGATTATGATTGTGTGATCAAATACCATCCGGGAAAGGCGAACGTTGTAGCTGATGCCTTGAGCCGGAAGGAACGGGTCAAACCCCTACGTGTTAGAGCAATGGGGATAACCGTCCAGACCAGTTTAAGTGACAAGATTATTCAAGCACAACAAGAAGCATTAGACCGAGGTAATCTGAAGAAAGAACTTGATTGCGGAGCAGAGAAACAGTTCGGCACGAAGCCTGATGGAATGATCTACTACCGGGAACGTATATGGATTCCGGCGGTAGATGAATTGAGAAAACTTATCTTCGATGAGGCACACAAGACTAAATACTCTGTTCATCCGGGTGCTGATAAGATGTACCAAGACTTGCGTGGATTTTATTGGTGGCCTGGAATGAAGAAGGACATAGCCGAATACGTCGGTCAATGTCTAACGTGTGCGAAGGTAAAGGCGGAACACCAAAGACCGTCCGGTCTATTGGAGCAGCCTGAGATTCCACTCTGGAAGTGGGAACAAATAGCTATGGACTTCATTACCAAGCTACCCCGCACTTCCAGTGGTCACGATACAATTTGGGTGATCATTGACCGTTTAACAAAATCTGCTCATTTCTTGCCTATGCGTGAGACCTTCACAATGGATAAACTGGCAAGGTTGTACATCAATGAGATAGTGGTACGCCACGGTGTGCCATTGTCTATTATTTCTGATAGGGACAGCAGATTTACATCAAGGTTCTGGCAATCATTGCAGAAATCTCTAGGGACACAGTTGAACCTGAGTACAGCTTACCACCCACAAACGGATGGCCAAAGCGAACGTACTATTCAAACCCTAGAGGACATGTTGAGAACCTGTGTTCTAGACTTCGGTGGGAATTGGGATTCCCATTTGCCACTGATTGAGTTCTCCTACAATAACAGTTACCACAGCAGTATTGGATGTGCACCATTCGAGGCTCTTTATGGCCGGAAATGTCGATCACCGATTTGTTGGACTGAATTTGGAGACAACCGAATAACGGGGCCAGAACTAATACAAGAAACCACTGACAAGATAGCTCAGATTCAAAGAAGACTACAAGCAACAAGGAGCAGACAAAAGAGCTACGCCGACAAACGGCGCAAACCGTTGGAATTCCAAGTGGGGGATCGTGTAATGTTGAAAGTATCCCCGTGGAAAGGCGTGGTACGCTTTGGAAAGAAAGGCAAATTAGCACCACGATACGTGGGACCGTTCGAGATCATCGAACGTATAGGTCCTGTAGCCTATCGACTGAGGTTACCAGATGAACTCAGCGGTGTGCATGATGTGTTTCACGTCTCAAACTTAAAGAAATGCCTTGCTGACGAGTCTCTCGTCATTCCAATCGAAGAGATTCAAGTCGATGAACAATTACATTTCATTGAAGAACCTTTAGAGATTATGGATCGCAAGGTTAAACAACTGAGGCGAAGCCGTATTCCTATTGTAAAGGTTCGATGGAATTCAAGACGCGGGCCCGAGTTCACTTGGGAACGCGAAGATCACATGAAGTTAAAGTATCCCCAACTGTTTGAAGAGGAAGCTGTACCTGATAACAACTCTTAAATTTCGGGACGAAATTTCTCTAACAAGGGGAGACTGTAACATCAGTGCCGGAACCGTTACCGGAACAGTGATCTCTACAGTACATGAACAGTAAAACAGGTATGAATCATACACATTTCAGTAATTTTCATATTCATGTCATTTATCATTATCATAGTGAGTTGTAGTAGAACAGTTTCAGAAACATTTAACAGAAACAAAGTTCAGAACAACGGTTCTTGAGTCATATAATTATCTGACAACATAGAACCATCATGTGATTATTTGCTTAGGATTTATTATGTATAAACGTATGTGAGACTCTACAGAACAAAACGCACGAATATTGTTATGTGAATGATAAATCGACGGGTTATTTGTATAGGTGACGATCTGTACGAATAAATCTGAAAGTTTAACGTTCTGAATGATATTCTTTAATTAGAAAACAAGATTGAAAAGTATAGTTATCGTCGTGTTCGTACGGGTGACGATTCGAACGAATACGCGCGACAACCGTACATTTCGATTTAAACAGTAAATTAATGTTTTAAAATTTAAATAAATAAAGATATTAATTAATTTATTAGGAATCACAACCTGGAATAATTAAATAAATTCTATTTTTATAAAATCGCGTCGTTCGTCGCGAAAACTACGTGATTCGACATTTTACGCGAAACCGAACGAGACCGACTAACCGGGTGTTATGAAATTTCTTATTATGGCATTAAATTGCCATAACTCTTTTCACCAACTCACTCTCTCTCTAAATCTCGTCCTACCCTCTCTCTCTCTAGTTCTTCATAAGAAAACCATCTTCTTTTCAAGATTTGGAGGCTTAAATCTCGTCGGATTCGAGTGTTCTAGGTGCCAAGACGTTCCTCTCAACACGTAGATCACGGAAGTACAACTCATTCAAGCTTCCATTCACGAAATCTAAGGTAAAAATCTACTTTAAAATCCGGTTTATTAGGGTTTTCACGAATTTATATGAGTGTGTATTAGGATGGATGTTAAGCACTTAAGACACTTAAATGATGATGTCTAGCATGTTTAGAACTTGTTAGGGATGGATCTTGTAACAGGTTTAAACCCTAGGACGAAGAGGATGATGCAAAACACTTACAGGTTCGTGAAGTTTAGATCGGATACAGGTTCGTCTAGGGTGGCCGAACCCTACACGAACCACACAATCAAGCCGAACCATGCATGGCCTCTGCAACGAACCCTGGACCACCTGCACCGAACCATTTTCTGCACCGAACCCTGGTGGGTTTGACTCACGAACCTGTCGACATTAAAGGAGGTCTGCAACGAACCTGTATAGAGCAGCAACGAACCCTGTTGCTTTATGAATATGCAGCAGCGAACCCTGTGGCTCCTACGTACGAACCTGTGATCATCCAACTACCAACCGAACCCTTGCACTAGATGGTCACGAACCAGAGGGTTCCTAGACGAACCTAAATCAGTAGATCACGAACCAAGGTGCACGAACCTTGTTACTTTGCTGCCGAACCCTCAATTCCCGAACCCCTTCATCACATGCAGATAGCGAACCTTCCCATTAACATGGCCGAACCTTCTCCTAATTTTCTAAAGGTTCGCTGCTCTAGGCCATTATTAAACTAAAACTCGTTAATTAGATCGAGGTGAGATCAAGAACCATTAAAGCTAGTAGTAGGAACCTAGGAAAGGTTTAACTTATCATTAACCGAGGTTTGTTTCATGTGTATTCATTGTATAATGTGCATGCATGGTGGTTCTTGGATCAATTTCTTATACATATGGGTGTGCATGGGAATCCTAAGGAACAGGAAAGTCGTACATAGTCATGTTATGAATGTCCACTAGCTTAGTTGTGTAACTACCTACAGGGGATCATTCACGGTCTTGAATAACGATCAATTTGGAATCAAGGATATTCAATTGGGCCTAAGTGAGCCCAATGGGACTTGATTAAGTCCATCATAGGTTAAACGTTTAAATTAAATACAAGTATTGATGTTTTAACTAAAATGAAGATGTTCTAAATGAAAAGTTAATAAATTTCTAAAATCTTGTTTAAATTTGAAATGTAAGATATAATTATTATTAGTTTCTTTCAAGTTATTAAGTTATAAAAGTTAGTTGTATTAAAAGATTGATTGGGATTTTTGTTAAAAAGTAGACAATATCGTTGTCTGGATTTAAACAAAATACAAAGGAATCTCTGCCGAAATTTTTCTGAAACATAAAAGAGAGTTGTTATGACTAACTATGGGAATTGGGATCATTAAAGAGGGTAATTAGGATAGAGTAGATCTTAGATACACCTAGTACTAAGACACATAGTTGCACACACAACAATACTCAAAGTCTTAGGCACAACGACTACTACGCGTACTTATTATATCCGAAATTCTTATAAAATAACTCAGGAACCGAAGATACTTAGCTTACATACAGGAGCGCGCATTTTGTGTTAGATCAAATTACATAGCAGCACAGGTGAGTTCATTGCCCCTTTTCTAACATTTTTGTTTTAAAACGCGGGGCTGAGAAGCATGCGTAAACTGTTTACTTAAATTGTTTACTTTAATGCTTTTAAATTTATATGTTTTACATATATATAAATGTTATCCTAGACCATGTCTAGGAAGATTTTATGCAGGTTATTAACTGATTCACTTATATATTAAGTGAATAATCAAGTTAAACTAAACTTTTCAATAAGTCAAAACATTTCAAACAAATCAAACTAGACATTTTGACAAATCAAGTGGGTGAATTCAAGGGATCAAAACAAACATTTTGACAAAACAAGTGGGTGAATTCAAGGGATCAAATCAAGCATTTTGACAAAACAAGTGTGGGATATCAAGACATCAACAAAACAATCTTTGCAAAGACAACATTCAATGTTCTACAAACCCAGTGTTTATTGAACAATGAATCAAGTGTACAACCGATCAATGAATCTTGTATTCTATGATCAACACATCAAGTACATCTTGTGACAAAATCAGACGATCATTAAATCATTTTTAAGGGATAGTATGGGAAATATCATAGATAACATTTGCCAACACATTGAATTCAGAAATCCTATATTTCAAGAAGTCCTAGCTAGACTGATTGACTTGTAGGTCTTATGTTTGATGATATTTACAGAATTCCCTAACTACTAAGTACCTAGATTGACAGACTAGTCTACTCGAGTATGACCAAAGGCCCCAATCATAAGGACTTAGATTTTATTAAATGTTTACTTACTTGTTTAATTAAGCATTTATAACTGTTTATACAATTGTGTGGTTGATCATATTGTATGATGAACTTAAGGAATCAACAGGGATTTCAAATGATTGTAATGACAGGAACAATAAACAGAGGTACATATGGGATTGTGTTAAGGGTAAAAATGCTTAATTATCATTAACAACAGTGTCATATGTGAATTAGTATGTGGTGGGATGTTGGCTGGGCGGGCGGTAAGTTCGACCCTACATATGCCCTATATATAAGCATACCGATTTGGATATTACATGTGAAGTTAATGAGGTTAAGGTCTTTACCGAAAGAGGTTTACAAATCGTTTTCAATTACTAAAATATATGAACTCACCAACCATGTGTTGATTTTGTTTTTGCATGACTTCTCAGGTGACGAATAGGTTAATTAAGAAGTCATTTCTTTTGGACTAGGACTTCATATAGAAGACTAGTATTTTGGACCTGCATACTTTTGAAGACATCATTATACACATTATTTTGTATATCTGGTGCAAATACAAGATAGTTATTTATTGATGTTACAATAGATTTACATTGTTAAATTATAAACGTTACTGATGTAATTTAACTTTGTAATTCTAGTTCATTTAGCATTTCTCATTTATATATCATGTGCAATGTAAACAATCTGATCACTTCTGATTATCACTCCCGATATCGCGCCCCGGGAACCTTCCGCCCGACGGGGACTCCGATCCTACCCCGCCGGCTCGGGGTGTGACAATGGTCGTAGCCAAAGAGCTAATGACTACCACAACCTACAAAATGAGAACCAACAATACAAATTTGAAAATGAAGTTGGTACATCTCAACATAATGACAGTTCATGTTTTAGATGTGGAAGTAAAAATCATTGGTTAAAAGCTTGTCGCACACCCTCTCATCTACGCAAGCTATATCAAGCATCTCTTAAGGAAAAGGAGAAAGAAGTTAACCATGTGGACAAGTTCGATGATGCGAACATCGAACTGAATAACGCAGATTTTTTACCTAATTTGGAACTTTGAATGAATATGTTATCTTAATATTCTAGTTTAATCAGTCTAAGTTATGTATAATAAATTTTTCCTGTTATGTAAAATATTCAATGGTTATGTTAAAATTTTCAATGGTTATGTATAATAAATTTTTCCTGTTATGTAAAATATTCAATGGTTATGTTAAAATTTTCGTAATATCTCATTATTTTCTTTTATTTGAAGAGTAAAATTAATATCAACAAAGCACTCATTCAAACAAGTGATGGAGAAATGTGTATAGCGGATAGTGGTGCAACACACTCTATTCTGAAATCTAAAAAATATTTTCATGTATTGAAACCAACAAAGGGAACCATTAATACAATATTTGGTCCAATAGATCTAATAGAAGGAGTGGGAAAAGCAAATTTAGTTTTAACAAATGGTACAAAACTCTTAATAGAAAACGCTTTGTATTACCCAAAATCAACAAGAAACTTGTTGAGTTTCAAGAACATATATCAAAATGGGTATGACACCCAGTCAACTACCATTGACAATGAAAAATATTTGTATATCATGAGAAAAAATGTCATACTAGAAAAATTGTCAATGCTTAATTTTGGTATGCATTATACACAAATAAATGTGCCTTAAGCACGTATGGTAGTTAAAGAGAAACGTTGTGATCATGTTACCTTTAACTTATGGCATGATAGACTAGGTCATCCAGGATCTACAAGGATGAAAAGAATAATCGAAAATACAAATGGACATCCATTAAGAGATCAAAAGTGTAGGTCTCAAACCAGATCAAGAACGTAGCTTTATCACCCAAATCATCATCAACAGACTCTAACAAGTGCGGAATCCATGCTAGAATCAAGAAAGCAAGTAGAAAAATGAAATCTTTGTATTAAATACTGAAGTTCAAGTACAGATGCCTCAATACGTTTAGAGAGCAAATGCCTCGGGATTCCAACCTAAACTAGTACAAAATACGTCTATTTATACTAATCTAGGTGTACTCGAAGTCTAACATAAAATTACTTCGAGTACTCGAACACTTAGTGTATTCGAACTACATGTACACGAAATCAACAAAAAATATCAAAATTCTGGACTTTAACTCTTCCAATGTTTGACTTTGTCAGTCTTCATCGTGTAGTGGGCTCTACAAACTCCCCCTAGACTGGCGAAGTCATCGAATAGGAAGAGTCACGGAGTGTGGTCCAGCTCCTGCATATAGCTTCAACTCAATAGCATATGCAACCGTGCGTGTAAACGGTTTTGCTTCTTCGTCAGATCCACGGTAGACTCTGATCGGTGAGTTGTGAAGCTTCATCATGTTCTCTTTCCCATACTTCAATAGATCCAATGGATCTAGAATCATATCAAAATCATTGATATCATCCTTATTTCTGAGAATGACAGCTGCAAGGTTGCGCTCATCAAAATACCATGATAAGAAGTTAGCCAACGAGTTGTCAGGGACTCGAGGGGAAACTGGGACAACAATCTCAACAAGTGGAGGAGGATACTTGTAGTAAATCCAAGGCTCTTTCGTCACATGATCTATAATGCACTTTGAGACGAAGCGTCTTCCCTTGGCCGTCTTCATCACAGGGAAAACCTTTTCGCATTGATCCTTTATAAAATTGGCAAACAAATTGGCCTGAGAGTCCTTGGATGGATTGAAAAACATTGCGTTGTTGATACTTCTGATGTCAAACTTTGGCATTGTGCAGAAGTCTCGCGGTTTCTTGTAGAACTCAACCTTGCCATTTCTCCGCTTGACCAGATATATATCTCTCTCCTTATCATACATCCAGCAGCATACCTCAAATCTATCGTTGCGAACAGCAAATAGATTTCGATCATCGGATATAAAAGTATGCTCTGGATGCTCAATATTCATCTCCCCTAGCCAAGTTGCTCTGACTTCCTGAGGCGCTGGGTCCAGTCCTTCTGCTTATCAAACCAGCTGTTAATAACGGTTCCCAGAGGAGGAATTTCTTTGCCATCTGTACCTATATTCTTGTGAGCATACAAGTAATCCACATACAGGTCTTTGGCCACATCGGCGATAACGACATTTTCTGGTTTTTCCTTTTGATTGACGTCTTCATTTGGAAACAAATTCCATGTCCAGCTTCATCTAGCTCTCCACCAAGCCCTTCAAAATTAAAATCCTCGGGCAAATCATCGAACAAACCATCAAAACCAGCTCTTGCAGCTTCATCTGGTTGCACACAATCTCCAAAAAGAATATCATCAGGAATATCTCCAAAGAGATCATCATAGTCGCTCGTGTGCTTTCCTGATGAAGATGGACTTCCTACGTCTCCTACTTGATTTTCATCATCTGGAGGCCCTTCATCCTTCTTTTATGAGGAATCCTTTTCTTTCCCTTCGTCACTATCATCATCATCACTGTCATCACTGTCATCATTTTCTTTGTTGTCGTCATCGGACTCTGGGACTTCAATTCATTTCAGCTTGTTGATCTCCTTGCGCATCTCATAGTTTTCTATAGAAAGAAATATGATAAACTTCTTGTGTGCCTTGATTTGCCCTTGAAACTCATCCAGTTTGTCACAAACTTTGAGCATTCCCTCTTTCATTAACCGAATGGTCTCATCCTTAACTACAGATTCCTTCTCAAGCAAGAAAACCCTATCTTTTAGACTTTTGAGATTGAAGGCACCCTTTCCGGCTCGTATGGTGAATCTGCGTGCAAGGGAGATTTTCCCTTGTCACCATGTGAATGAGGTGGTGATGATCGAGTCTCAATGTGGGGAATGGAAGTACTATAGGGTGATAGTGGGGAACGAGCAGGAATCTTGATGACAAGATTGGGTTTATCTGGTTTAGTAGGGGGTTTTTGAGGTTTTGGTTTTGAAAGAGGTTTTGGTTGTGAAGGTGGCTTAGGTTGTGAAGGTGGCTTAGGTTGAGAAGGTGGTTTGGGTTGAGAGGGTGGTTTGGGTTGTGAATCGGTTTGCAATGGTGGAGGTGGTAGAATCGATGCAGCTGAAGAGAATGATAAATCTGAGAACATCTTCTTCAGTCTCGGATCCCTAGTCCGTTTAGACATCGTCTTCAATCTCTTTCTTTTTGGTGACGACTCGGGAGTGGGAATGTAATCAATATCATGTGCTTCCTCTCTTTCTTCTCTGGTTGGAGGAGGCTTTTCAGCAACAAAATCATCACTAGATGAGGAGGACGACTCAGATATATGTTCCACGGCAGTCGTACCGGTCTGTGTGCCCATATCAGTGACAGGAATGTCATGCTGTAACATCAGTGCCAGAAACGTCACCGGAACAGTGATCTGAACAGTAACGCGAACAGTAAAATAGGTACACACATTTCGGTTATCATTCATATATCATTGTCATTTCATGTTATCATAGCACAGTTCAGATTCAATTCAGAAACGTAACTCAGAACAATGGTTCATTAGCCAGACAATTGTCAGGCGATACAGAACCATCATGTGATTGTTTGTTAGGATTTTAATAAGTATAGACGTATGTGAGGCTTTACAGAACAAAATAACAATGGATGTCGTTACGTGAAAGCTAAACTGACGGATTATTCGTATAGGTGACGATCCGTACGAATACATCTGAAATTTTAACGTTCTAAATGATGTCCAATAATTAGAAAACATTATTGAAAAGCATAGTTATTTTCGTGTTCGTACGGGTGACGATCCGAACGAACGCGCGCAACAACTACGCGATTCAATTTAAACTGTTAACTAAATATTTCTGAAAATTTAAAAATAAACAAAAGTTATTTAGTTAATTTATTAGGAATCACAACCTAAAATAATTTTATAAATTCTATTATAAAAACGAGTCGTCTCGTTACGAAAACGGCGAAAAAACTGGCGTTTTTACGCGAAACCGAACGAACCCGAAGGAACCCGGGTATAATCATGCCATTTAATGTGGCATTAAACCCCACACCAAACCCCACCAACCAGCTTTCATCATCATCATCGTCTCTCCCTCTCTCAAGCTTTCTCTCTCTAGAACTTTCCACTCTCTCTCTAAGATTTCTTCCCCAAATCTTCACGAAATTGAGCCATTTTGGTGTCACACCAACCCTCATAACTCGTAGATTACAGAAGTACAACGGATCTAAGAGTTTATCCAACAGATTCGAGGTAAAACTATGATTTTTGCTCGATTTAGGGTCTTGAAAACCCTAAATTCGAACCCTCTCTTGAAGCCGGTTAAACACCATTCTAACCCTTAGGATTTTGCACAAAACCTTGTTAGAAACAAGTCTTACTTCTCCACTGAGCCGATTAACTCGAAAATCCATGGTTGCATCTTGGAAACCCCTTTTGGCCGAATGGGATTACACAGATCAACAAATGAGACTTTGGCTCTCATTCGGCCGAAAGTCCACCGCCGAAAGACTCAAGGCCGAAACACTCTCTTTCTTCAGTCGGCCCACTACTGCCTCTGTCGGTCCAACTCCCATTCTGTCGGCCCAGCAGGCCATTCGACCGCCCCATCCTTCGACCAAGTATCTTCATTCGGTCACCTCTCTTCAGTGCAAGCTTCTTCGGTCGGCTATACACATTCGGGCCATTGAGCCATTCGATCGGCCCAGGTCATTCGGCCCATCTCCTTCGGCCCAGCTCTTGTCCGGCCCTAGTTATTCAAACAATTGGGATCGAAGGGGATAGGTTATGACTAGAATGAGCATGTATTTCATGTGAGATGTGGGTGTGCATGCATGGGAAGTTATATCATGTGCGTGTGCATGGGGGTACATTAGGGTTTCACTCGATGCAACTAACCATGAATGAATTAAGTGTCAACTTAGGTTATCAAGGAGAAGGTTTATTATGACACAAAGAACTAAGGTTCCTTTGATTAATAAAGGGTTAGGGATAGAATAACAAGAGTTTCTTAACTATATCATCGTTTAAATATGGATTTGAACATTCCTTTGGGTTTAACGTATTGGAAATCATGATGATCAAAAACAATAACCCAATGGTTCAAATGTTGATTTAATTATTATCAACTAAACCTTAGGAAATTTCATAAGAACTTGTAACTAAATTAGATGATTCATTCGAATTATCTATGACGAGTTATTTAAGGAACGAATCAAGAATCAGGGAATCATCAAAAGCTATAAATGGGCCCAAGGTTGATCCAATTGGATTAACACAAGCCCATCATGTTGAAGTTTAATCTTTTAAGAAATTAATTATGTTTCGAATAAAAGAAATTAACTTGTAAACTCTTTCAATTAAAATAAATGATTTACTAAATTAACGATTAGCTTAAAATGGGATGACTTTAAAAACATGTTAATTAAAAACATGTTATGATTAATCGTGGGATAGGGGTTGCTAACAGTAATAAGTTAGATTGAGTTAGATGAATTTTTAGAAACACGTCAGTATATAGGACACTTAGTTGCACACCGAGACCAAACCCTAGATACGATGACTATTAAACGTACTTATCGTATTCGAATTCTCTTAAAACAACTCAGGAACTGAAGAAACATAGGCTACAAACAAAGAGCACACATTTTGTGATAATTCATTTGCACAGCAACACAGGTGAGTTCATCGCCCCTTTTTCTAAACATTTTGTTTTCAAACGCGGGGCTGAGAAGCATGCGTAAATTATTTCTTTGGATTATATTTTACTTAAATGCTTTTACTTAACATATGCTTATATGTATAATTGTTATCCTAGATTCTGTTTAGATATACAATATACAGGAATTCAAAGTGTGTTTTTATTCATTATGAATAGATAACCGTTTCAAATCAAAGAACTATTTTCAAAGAACTAAAGATCTAAAACAAAGAACTATTTTCGAAGGCCTATTTCAAAGAACTATTTCAAGGGTGTGTTGTCAAAGAACTAACGAACTATTTCAAAGAACTATTTCAAGGGTGTGTTGTCAAAGAACGATCAACGAATCAAGGGTACGTTTGTTCAACGAATCTAGTGTTCAATGTTCAACGAATCAAGTACATTTTACAACGAAACTAGACGAATCAACAAATCATTTTAAAGGGAAAGTATGGGAAATATCAAAGATAACATATGCCAACGAAACTATACGAAACAAGGGGCGAAACTAGACGAATCAAGTACGAAACAAAAACCCTACATCTCAAGAAGTCCTAGCTAGACCGTTTGATTTGTAGGTCATATGTTTGATGATATCTACAGAATCCCTTAACTACTAAGAACCTTGATTGCTAGACTAGTCTAATCGAGTATGACCAAGGCCCAATCATTAAGTCTTAGATTTTATTTAAATGTTTATTTATTTACTCATGTAAGTATTTATTCATTGTTTCTATACATGTTGGGGTTGATCATGATTGAGTGATGAACTTAAGAAATCAACAAAGATTTCAAAGTGTATTTACAGAAACGAAGAACTGAAGAACTAATGGGTTAATGGTAGGGGTAAAATGCTTAATTATCATTAACAACAATGTCCTATGTGGCTTAGTATGTGGTGGGACAGTGTCGGGGCGAGTTGTAGGCTCGACCCTTGCATATGCCCTATATATAAGCATACCGAGTCGGATGATACAGGTGATGTTAATGAGGTTAAGGTTGTTACCCAGGGGTTATCAAATGTTTGTATGTATGTTAGAACTATGGTGGAATAGAAGTGAATGGTAGGTAAAAATGCTTAATTATCATTAACAACAATGTCATATGTGGTTTAGTATGAGGTGGGATGGCGTCTGGGCGGGTTGTAGGCTTGACTCAGGGGTATGCCCTATATATAAGCATACCGAACTGGATATTACGGGTGAAGTTAATGAGGTTAGGGTTTTTACAGAAAAAGAGTTACAAAATTAGTTTTCAAATACTAAACTATATGAACTCACCAACCATGTGTTGACTTGATCTTTTTGCATGACTTCTCAGGTGACGAACAGGTCAACTAAGAAGTTATTGCTTCTGGATTAGGACTTCAAATAGAAGACTTAGTATTTTTGGACCTGCATACTTTTGGGAACATCATTATACAATATATTTTATATATCTTGTGTAGATACAAGATAGAAACTTTATGACGTTTATGGTAGATTTACATTGTTAAATTATAAACGATACTGATGTAATTTAACTTTGTAATTCTATTCTACTTTGCATTTCTCATTTATATCATGTGCAATGTAAAAAATTTGATCATCACGATTATCACTCACGATATCGCGCCCCGGGAACCTTCCGCCCAACGGGGAATCCGATCCAACCCCGCCGGCTCGGGGTGTGACACATGCTCCTCAGCAACGAAGGCAATAGGAGTACGTTGATCCTCTACCACATTTTCCTCTCCCACAAAGCGTCCAAATTTGATCAGTGGCCTCTCCCCAATATATTGCTTCTTCCCTCGCTTATTCATCTTCATGTAGCCAAAGATGCCGTCTCCCATTCTTTTGATCTCTAGAGTGCCAAGCGTGGGAGTCAGAGATAAATGTCTTTTGTTGATGACAATTTCGATCATCGGATATAAAAGTATGCTCTGGACGCTCAACATTCATCTCCCCTAGCGAAGTTGCTCTGACTTCCTGAGGCGCTGGGGTCCAATCCTTCTGCTTATCAAACCAGCTGTTAATAACGGTTCCCAGAGGAGGAATTTCTTTGCCATATGTACCTATATACTTGTGAGCATACAAGCAATCGGCTTTCCTAATGAAGATGGATTTCCTATGTCTCCTCCTTGACTTTCATCATCTGGAGGCCCTTCATCCCTCTTTTATGAGGAATCCTTTTCTTTCTCGTCGTCACTATCATCATCATCATCATCACTGTCATCATTTTCTTTGTTGTCATCAACGGACTCTGGGACTTCGATTCCTTTCATCTTGTTGATCTCCTTGCGCATCTCATAGTTTTCTTTAGAAAGAAATCTGATAAACTTCCTGTGTGCCTTGATTTGCCCTTGAAACTCATCCAGTTTGTCACAAACTTTGAGCATTCCCTCTTTCATTAACCGAATGGTATCATCCTTAACTACAGATTCCTTCTCAAGCAAGAAAACCCTATCTTGTAGACTTTCGAGATTGACGGGCACCCTTTCCGGCTCGTATGGTGAATCTGCGTGCAAGGGAGATTTTCCCTTGTCACCATGTGAATGAGGTGGTGATGATGGAGTCTCAGTGTGGGGAATGGGAGTACTAGAGGCTGAAAGTGGGGAACGAGCAGGAATCTTGATGACAAGATTGGGTTTATCTGGTTTAGTAGGTGGTTTTTGAGGGTTTGGTTTTCAAGGAGGTTTTGGTTGTGAAGGTGGCTTAGGTTGTGAAGGTGGCTTAGGTTGAGAAGGTGGTTTGGGTTGAGAGGGTGGTTTGGGTTGTGAATCGGTTTGCAATGGTGGAGGTGGTAGAATCGATGCAGCTGAAGAGAATGAAAAATCTGAGAACATCTTCTGCAGTCTCGGATCCCTAGTCCGTTTAGACATCGTCTTCAATCTCTTTCTTTTTGGTGACGACTCGGGAGTGGGAGTGTAATCAATATCCTGTGCTTCCTCTGTTTCTTCTCTGGTTGGAGGAGGCTTTTCAGCAATAAAATCATCACTAGATGAGGAGGACGACTCAGATATATGTTCCACGGCAGTCGTACCGGTCTGTGTGCCCATATCAGTGATAGGAATGTCATGCTCCTCAGCAACGAAGGCAATAGGAGTACCTTGATCCTCTACCACATTTTCCTCTCCCACAAAGCGTCCAAATTTGATCAGTGGCCTCTCCCCAATATATTGCTTCTTCCCTCGCTTATTCATCTTCATGTAGCCAAAGATGCCATCTCGCATTCTCTTGATCTCTAGAGTGCCAATCGTGGGAGTCAGAGATGAATGTCTTTTGTTGATGACAATTTCGATCATCGGAAATAAAAGTATGCTCTGGATGCTCAACATTCATCTCCCCTAGCGAAGTTGCTCTGACTTCCTGAGGCACTGGGGTCCAGTCCTTCTGCTTATCAAACCAACTGTTAATAACGGTTCCCAAAGGAGGAATTTCTTTGCCATCTGTACCTATATACTTGTGAGCATACAAGTAATCCACATACGGGTCTTTGGCCCCATCGGCGATAACGACATTTTCTTGTTTTTCCTTTTGATTGACGTCTTCATTTGGAAACAAATTTCCAAGTCCAACTTCATCTAGCTCTCCACCAAGCCCTTCAAAATTAAAATCCTCGGGCAAATCATCGAACAAACCATCAAAACCAGCTCTTGCGGCTTCATCTGGTTGCACACAATCTCCAAAAAGAATATCATCAGGAATATCTCCACAGAGATCATCATAGTCGCTCGTGGGCTTTCCTGATGAAGATGGATTTCCTACGTCTCCTCCTTGATTTTCATCATCTGGAGGCCCTTCATCCTTCTTTTATGAGGAATCCTTTTCTTTCCCGTCGTCACTATCATCATCCCGTAATAGGTTCACTCATATAATATCTTGAATGAATTAGAACAAAAAGTTATCACACGATCACTCATCATCACTGTCATCACTGTCATCATTTTCTTTGTTGTCATCATCGGACTCTGGGACTTCGATTCCTTTCATCTTGTTGATCTCCTTGCGCATCTCATAGTTTTCTATAGAAAGAAATCTGAAAAACTTCCTGTGTGCCTTGATTTGCCCTTGAAACTCATCCAGTTTGTTACAAACTTTGAGCATTCCCTCTATCATTAACCGAATGGTCTCATCCTTAACTACAGATTCCTTCTCATGCAAGAAAACCCTATCTTGTAGACTTTCGAGATTGACGGGCACCCTTTTCGGCTCGTATGGTGAATCTGCGTGCAAGGGAGATTTTCCCTTGTCACCATGTGAATGAGGTGGTGATGATGGAGTCTCAGTGTGGGGAATGGAAGTACTAGAGGGTGATAGTGGGGAACGAGCAGGAATCTTGATGACAAGATTGGGTTTATCTAGTTTAGTAGGTGGTTTTTGAGGTTTTGGTTTTGAAGGAGGTTTTGGTTGTGAAGGTGGCTTAGGTTGTGAAGGTGGCTTAGGTTGAGAAGGTGGTTTGGGTTGAGAGGGTGGTTTGGGTTGTGAACGGTTTGCAATGGTGGAGGTGGTAGAATCGATGCAGCTGAAGAGAATGACAAATCTAAGAACATCTTCTGCAGTCTCGGATCCCTAGTCCGTTTAGACATCGTCTTCAATCTCTTTCTTTTTGGTGACGACTCGGGAGTGGGAGTGTAATCAATATCCTGTGCTTCCTCTCTTTCTTCTCTGGTTGGAGGAGGCTTTTCAGCAACAAAATCATCACTAAATGAGGAGGACGACTCAGATATATGTTCCATGGCAGTCGTACCGGTCTGTGTGCCCATATCAGTGACAGGAATGTCATGCTCCTCAGCAACGAAGGCAATAGGAGTACCTTGATCCTCTACCACATTTTCCTCTCCCGCAAAGCGTCCAAATTTGATCAGTGGCCTCTCCCCAATATATTGCTTCTTCCCTTGCTTATTCATCTTCATGTAGCCAAAGATGCCGTCTCGCATTCTCTTGATCTCTAGAGTGCCAAGCATGTGAGTCAGAGATGAATGTCTTTTGTTGATGACAATTTGTAGGAACTGAAGAAATGCAAGAAACCTTTCCTTCCTCCTTCCTTTGATGTTAGCATGCATATCAAGGAAGATCATCTTTGAGAAGTTGAAATCAACTCCAAAGGCTAAGGCTACCAGACAAGAACTGAGAGTCTGGTTGAGAACGTCATAACCTCCTTTCCTTCTGGAGAGGCACTGAGTGACAACATGTGCCAAGTATCTCCAATAAGGATGTAGCAATTTCTTCTCAGTCAGAGGATAGGCACCTTCGTGTCCCGTCTGATATACAGTCATGTTTACCAGTTCTTGATCTAGCTCCACTGGGTCAGTAGCCTTGTCTCCAAATTGCAGACATTCCCGGAGAATGTGCTCTGTGATAACATTAGGTTGACCCTGAACCTTTCCAACAATGCTAATAGTCCCATTTGCATCAGTATGTTCTTCCACTGTGCTCCAGAAACCTCGAATAAAATCAATCACGACGGAGGGATGTTCCATGATCGCATAGTTGACCGGTGACAAGATCAATCTAGCAACCATACTCTTGAACTCTGAGTGTTTCTCTGGCGGGTCCCCAAGGAACGCTATCATATTATGATCAGGTACGAAGCGTAGATCATCTATCTGAAAACAAAAACAGATTAAGTTAGTCCAAGATCGAAATATACGTAACACCGAAAATGTTCTAAGTCCAAAGGAGTTCGCGAAGGTTTGTGTGTTCTCGAAATGACAGGTGTATTCGAAGTGAGAGGTTTATTCGAAATAGAAGACGTATTCGAAATTGGTTACACACGAAGTATAGGCTGTACACAAAGTATAAGCTATACACGAAGCTGGGTGTACACGAAATTTGCCTGTATTCGAAATATCAATTTCGAGAACACAAGAAGCCTTCATAAGTTTATCAATTTTGCTCCTTAGAACTCCTAATTTCAATCGAAATACTCGAAATCAATAGGCGACCAACATATTTGAGAATCGCCTTTGAATTTGAAGTTTTTCGAGGTGAATTGATCCATAAACTCTCTGTAGACGATCTTTGTGTATTCGAAATATGTTTTGACCTATATCTTTCAAATTCATGGTCAAAGCTTGATGAAAATTTATACCTAGGGTCGCCTATAGGTGATCTACAAGATTGTCGGAGCGGATTTTTGAAATCGGGTCTAGAAATCGAGATCGCCTTTTGAAGACAAACTGTGTACTCGAAGAACTGGTACTCGAAATTAAATATCAGTTGGACTATATATAGCCGTTATTTCGAGTACACACCGTTCGTGTACTCGATTTCGAGTACGCATATTTTATTTCGAAAAATTCTAACCTTTTGAAAATAAAATTAAATAAATAAAATAAACTTAGAAACTTTGGACGAGTTCAAAGTTGAGTCGGGTCAATTTTGTGGGATCAAATTTGTCGTCAAAATCTTACCGACTTAAGTAATTTCTTAAAGAAGCACAACTTTTAAACAGCTATATCCCACCAATGATTTACACTCGTTAATCCATAACTTATAAATAAGACATATGATCAAGGTTTTTCTGAAAATATCTTTTGGGAAATGTGTAACAGTAAGACTAGATTAATACACAACCTATCAATTTTGACAAGTCTATTGATTCAAACTTTGATTGTGTTTTAACGAACTTAAAACGTTTCAACAAAGTTATAGATGAGAGGAGAAGAGAACATATCTATCATATTAGAATCAAGAACAAGGAGGGGTTCTATCATCTTGTGCTCATTGGCATCTTTTATTTATTGATCTGCAGACACTTTGGCCTTAACGTCACACATCCAGGCCTTTGCTTACGCAAAACAGAGGATGCTTCAGCAGATATTTACCGCTATTTGTTTACACAAAACATAGGAAATACCCGAGTTTTTCAAAAACTATTTCAAGTTTATTTAAACACAATCTTGTTTTGACTCAAAGACTTAAACAAAAAGTCAAATAGTTGCCACACATTTCTAGTTATCTACTAATCACAACTTCTCACTTATTTATATATTTATATTTTAATTGATCATATCCGATTCTTTCATTTGGAAAACTTGTTTTAATCTTCTTAGTGAACGATAGATATTCAAAGTTGTTTTTCTTTAGAAATGTAATTAAGATGGTGAAATTTTGATCCTCAGAAATTATTTCACTTCCCAATTGAGCAACTAAAGTTATCAGACCAAAGCAAAAATCTTTTCGTATTTTTCTAATTTTCTTAAATTTTAAATAACAAAAATCTTTTTTTTTCTTTTCAAAGTTTTACTCCCCCTAAACTTGTTGACCATCTTAGACTGACTCAAAAACTAAAATCTTTTTGTTGTTTTTGTAATTTTGACTCAAAGACCGAAAATCTTTTTGTTGTTTTTGTAAATATTCTCCCCCTAAATTTGTGATCTATAAGTAAAATAAAACAAAACACAAATTTTAACGTATTTACAAAAAAAAAATTGCTTTCAGTCAAAGCTTATTAGTTTGAGAGAGGCAAGAAAGTGATGAAAGCGTGCTGTATCGAACGGCTTTGTGAAAAGATCCACCAGCTTGTCATCTGTATGGACTTTTTCAAAATGAATTAGTTTCCGTTCGAAACAGTCACGGATGAAGTGAATCCGGATGTCAATATGTTTAGTTTTGGAGTGTTGTACCGGATTCCTGACGATCTGAAGGGCGGCTTCATTGTCACAATAAATAGGAGAGTCAAGAAAATTAAAACCGTAATCGAGGAGTTGCTGTTGCATCCATATAACCTGAGAACAGCAACTAGAGGCAGCAACGTACTCGGCCTCAGCAGTAGTAGTAGATACGGTTGTCTGTTTCTTGCATTGCCATGAGATAAGACGATCTCCCAAATATTGACACCCACCAGTGGTTGACTTCCTGTCCAAGTTACATCCACCAAAGTCACTGTCTGAGTATGCAAATAAATGAAACTCAGAGTTCTTTGGGTACCAAAGACCGAGACGAGGCTTCCCGACAAGATACCGAAAGATTCTTGATAGCTATAAGGTGAGATGCCTTCGGATTCCCCTGATATCTGGCACACTGACAAACTGAAAACATAATGTCTGGACGACTAGCAGTCAAATACATCAGGGAACCAATCATCGAGCAATAGAGGTGTTGATCAACATCTTCACCATCCAAATCCGAAGTTAAGACAGGACAAGCAGCCATAGGAGTGGATGCTGGCTTCGATTCCATCATTTTGAACTTGGTCAAAATATCTATAACATACTTCCCTTGATGAATCAGCACACCCTTTGGATTTTGTTTCACCTGAAGACCCAGAAAGAAGGTCATTTCTCCCATCGCACTCATCTCAAACTTCTTCTTCATTACCCCTTCAAATTCATTGCACAGTGTCGAGCTTGTGGAACCAAACATGATGTCATCTACATAGATTTGGACGAAAATTAAGTCATCCTTATCCTTGCGAACGAACAAAGTCTGATCGATGGCTCCACGAGTATATCCATTTGCAAGTAAATGATCAGTAAGTGTAGCATACCATGCTCGCGGCGCTTGATGAAGACCATAAAGAGCTATGTCTAACTTGTAGACATAGTCTGGATACTGTGAATCTTCAAAACCTAGGGGTTGGCACACATAAATTTCTTCCTTGACCTTTCCATACAAGAAAGTTGTCTTCACATCCATCTGATACACCGTGAAGTTCATGTAGGAAGCATAAGCCAAGAAGATCCGTATGGTTTCAAGTCTTGCCACTGGTGCAAAGACTTCCTCATAATATATCCCCTCCTATTGGTAGAAGCCCTGAACTACCAACCGTGTCTTGTTTCTGATAATAATTCCTGATTCATCTTTTTTGTTTCTGAAAACCCATCTGGTTCCTATAGGCATCTTTCCTTTGGGTAGAGGAACCAGATTCCACACCTTGAGTTTCTGAAACTGCATCAGCTCTTCCTGCATTACCTCGACCCAGCTAGACTCCTTGAGAGCCATCTTGACATTCTTGGGCTCGACCTGCGAAATGAAACAGGAATACAAACAAGAATTAATTGGACCTGATTGACTTCTGGTGATTGTCTTTTCAGGCAAGAGGTTCTGAGCTGGAATAGATCGGCTCCGAGTGAGAACGCCTTCTGAGAGAGGTCCAATAATATTTTCAACTGGATAATTCTTGTTGATACTGAGTGTCAACACTTCTTCCAAGGCTAGATTGTCTAGCAAATTGCTGATGTTGTTCACTTGATCTTCACTGGTAGAAGAGATGTTGTCGACAAGAGTAGTCTCACTTGTTTCGGCTCCATGATCCACGCAATGTTCCTCAGGAATGTTGTCTGAGAATAGTGGAATATCAAAAGTTTGGTGGGAGGAAGATGAAACTTGATTTGTTTCTGGAAGTGGCTGAATAGATTAAGAAGTTTCTGGATCTGATGGGAGAACTTCATGTATCGGGGTTGGTTGATCTGGAGGAGCACGATTGTACATGCCTGGAGGGTCAACTGACATAAGCTTGGGATCACATGGAACATAGTCAACCCTATAGTCTACATCATCACCCTTGTAGAAATCATCGATTTGCTCAGATGATCATGTGCTCTCGAATGTAGTGTCAAAGGGCCTAAAAGTTGACTCATACTCGAATAACCAGTTTGGACCAGAACTAGCATCTGTAGAGTTCATCTCTTGCCAATCGATATAATATGATTCCATGATCATCCGAGTCTTCTTGTTGTAGACTCGATAGGCTGCCTTTTCGGATGAATAGCCCACGAAGTAACACTCATCAGCCTTGTCATCAAACTTGTGATTCGGCTCAGTATGGAGGAGAGTGCATGGACAACCAAGTGATTTGAAGTGACCAACTTTTGGCTTCTGATTGAAGAATATCTCATAGGGAGTCTTCTGATGTCGTTTGTTCAGGCAGTGCTCAATTCTAAACATAACAAGTTGTGTTAACAGCCTCGGCCCAGAAGAATATAGGAAGTTTAGATTCAGACAACATAGTACGGGCAGCTTCAATAAGTGTTCTGTTTCTTCTCTCAGCAACACCATTTTGCTGAGGCGTACGCGCTGCACTGTATTGCCAGGCTATCCCCTTCCCATCGCAGAAATCAATGAGAATCTGATTTCTAAATTCTGTACCATTGTCGCTTCTGATTACCTTAACCTTCAAGTTCTTCCGATTTTCTATCAAGGTGATAAACTTTTTCAGAATCTCTGGTGTCTCATCTTTCTTGGCCAGGAAGAACACCCAAGTAAATCTGAAATAATCATCTGTCACCACCAGAAAATATGATTTCTTTCCGATACTCATAACATTAACCGGTCCAAAGAGATCTATATGAAGAAGTTGCAGAAACGATGATATAGAGTTGAATAACTTAGGCTTGTGGGGTCTCTTATGTTGCTTCCCCTTGGCACATGCGATACATTTCTCAATGGTAGAGAAATCCTTAGAATGCAGACCGATAATGTGATCTCCCTTGGCAAGTCTGTTGAGATTCTTCAGATTTACGTGACCCAGTCGGCGATGCCATAACAGACAATCATGCTCCGATGCCTTTGAGAACAGACAAGTTCTCAGTGAATGAATCTGAATTCATGTTGATAATGTATGCATTATTGATTCTTGGAGTCCTCATCAGTATCCACTTCTCAGGGACAACAAAACCAGGCTTCAAAATAAGACACTCCTTGTTTGTGAAGTGTGTAGAAAAACTCTTGTCACAAATCTGAGAAACACTCAATAAACTGTGATTGAGCTCTTCAACATAGTACACGTCTTCAAAACTAAGAGTTCCATTGGTAACCGTGCCTTTCATGCTAATCCTTCCTCCCTTGTCTCCAGCAAATGATACATATCCTCCATTAAATGGTGTAACTTCATTTAACTGAGAGAAATCCCCAGTCATATGCCGGGAGCAGCCACTGTCTACATACCAAACATTTTTAAGCTTATTTGGCCGTCCCTGCATTTTACACACAATCAATGAGAGATAGTTACCCAAACCATAACAGGTTTAGGCACAGGAGAGATAATGGGTTCTTTCTTGTGAACCCCTTTTGATTTAACTGTTTTGCCCTTATCAATCTTTGATCTTGCACCACTGCCATGGTTGACTGGTTTTAATGGGGTTCTTACATGTGGATCACATCTCCAATGTGACCTGTTTTTGACTTTTGAAAAGTTTGAATTTTGTTTTTGAAAACCATATTGATGATGTTTGAACGACTTTGTCCATTTGGCAGTGGATTGCTTTTGAGATTCTTTCTGAGAATTCACCCTAGGCTTTGAGGATTGGTCAGTCCTCGTCGATTTGATAGAGGGTTTAGCCTTGGGTGTGACCTTCTGATTCTTTCCATAAAAGAATTCAGTAGGTCTGTGTAGACAATTTCTGGCAAAGTGGCCTGGTCTACCACAAACAAAACAACATACCTTCTCATGAAATTTCTTAGGGTCAAAGGGTTTTACATCACAGTCACTGTGGCTAGAATATGTGCTTGAGGAGGCTTGTTCCAATGACCTTGTTGGAACAAAAGGTTCACAGTCAGGGTTTAACTTTGAACCTGCCTCTTTGGTGACTGTGGAATGACCCTTGTACTCATGATGCAAACACGAAGATATTGTTTCCAAAATAACATTCTTCTTAACAAAAGTTGATTTAAAGTTTTTAGACATCTCATTTGTTTTAATTTTAAATTCATCAACTTTTCCAACAAAATCTGTGTTTGAAACAAAAGATGATGTTCTAAAAGATGTTGAACAATCTGAGCTTCTCCCAGCACTTCTTTCTTCAATCATCCCCCTCACACCTGCTTTGTTTAAACTATCTGCACACATCTTAGAATCATCAGAAATATTGGGTCTGGTCTCAATGGGATCTGCTGTCAATGAAACTGGTTTGTTAGAACCAGTGCTAAAATCAAACCTTCGGTCAGATTTCAACAACTGATCATCAACAGATGTGTTGATATTGGGCATGATTGAGTAATTATGGTTGAAAGGTGGTTCACACTCCTTATAACCTATACATTTACCCCTCTTTTCCATGTATTGTATGCTTACCATGTCTTCCAAAACCTTGCTTGAATAATCATATTTTTCACATTTTACTAAAGTTTTAGAAAGTTGAGTTTTAACTTGGTCCAACACTAAGGTGAGTTCATCGATTTTGCGTCTAGCATCACGATAGTTGGACTCTTTATCACTTAAAAGTTCTTTAAGCCTTGCCACATCCCGACCCTTGGCTTCAAGTTTCCTTTTAAAAAGTCCTTCATTTTTAAGAAATTCTGAGTTAAAGTATTTAAGTTAGGTTACTTCCTTAATTAGTGATTCCTTATATGACCTATACTTAAATACTTTATCAATGCAAGAGGTAGAACAAAGATTTTGGGTTACCTCATTCTGCTTGTCATCCACCTCAGCCATGAAAGCGTGACTCAGAGTTAGCTCCAATTCCTGCACCTGATCACTCCAATCATAGGAGTCAGTTTCTTGAGTCACCAGTGCTTTAGACGAGCTAGCACTTCCTCCAGCAACAGCAGTCACAGCCTTCTCTTCAGGCTTCTTCTCTCCTTCCTTAGCCACCTTTGGCTGCTTTCATTCTCTGGCAAAGTGACCTGGTTGATCACAATTGTAGCACCTCAGCTTTGACTTATCGAAGCCAAGTTTCTTTCCCGGGTTGTTTCCAAAGTTGTTCCTTCCATATCGTTTGATGAACTTCTTTGCCCGAAACACAGTCATTGCCATCTGCCATGAGATGTCCATCTCCTCAACATCTGCTGGATTTATCTGCTCTAGATTATCCTGAGTAAGGTTGGCAGGTGCTAACTCTCCAGCTATGAATACATTATAACTGTTCATAAAACCCTTAAACAGTAGCATATTTTCTTCACTCTATGGACTGATCTTGGACACTGAACCAGCTTGCCTAGATGATAGGAATGCAGTCTCAAATGGGATTAACTGAGATGAAGGAGTCTGATAGTGTTGCCTCCCTGAGACTTGAAGATTGATAGCTGACAGAAGAGCAGAGTTTTCTGACACAGGTGCAATGCCCATAGAGCTGGCATGATTTAGAGCTCTCTGTTTATCATCCATATCATATGAATTGATGATAGAGATCAGCTCACTCAAGGAGGTCTTGTACATGTCCTTTGTCCTTTTGATTGTAGTACAGTTCGAGTTCCAAGTGTAAGGCAGTGAGTTTAGGAGCTTCTTGTTCACTTCTCCTTTGGACATTTCAAGTCCAGAACTTGTCATCTCGGTCATCAGATGGGTGAATCTATTTAACTGTGCTTCAAGGGACTCTCCTTTGATGTGATTAAACATGTTAAACCTTTGTCTCAGCATATCCTTGCGACTTTCTCGCATGTCCTCATTGCCTTCGAATAGTTGAACCAAAGCATTCAATAGTTCCTTTGTTGTCTTGTGTTCTTTAAAACCATGAGCTACATCAGTCGAAAGGGCCATTGTGATTGATGCATAGGCCTTTTCATCCTTTTACATCATTAGGATGTCATTGTCTGTGTACAGCTCCGGATCTTTGGGAACAAGAGGACCATTTATCTCACTTTGGTATGAGGGTACAAAAGGCCCCTCTTCAATGGATCTCCAAAGCTTTGGATCAGTGTATTTGATAAAGGATTGAAATCTGAATTTCCAATCTTTGTAACGACCCATTTCGAGAAAATATTAAAATATAATATAATTGGTGGGTAATTATGATTATATTTTAATTGGTGTGTGTTTTAATAACAATTGGGGTGTTAGAGTTAACTAATAACTAACTTGATTAGGTTGGTTAGGTAGTTAAATGTTAAAAAGGTTGAGGGACCAAAAGTGCTATTTGGCCAAAGATGAAAATGGAAGGGATAAAACTTTGACTTTGGTCAAAGTTCTCATTTCATCTCATTTGTATGTGTGTGTGTCGTCCACGAGAAGAAAAGAAAAGGGGAAAACCCTAAAATGTGGAGAATTACTAAATTGGTGATCAAGGAAGGCTTGGATTGTTCATATAATCAAGAATTTGAGTTCTCCTAGCATCATACTACAACAAGGTATGAATTATTGGGTGTTTTTGGTGTAAATTTCGTGGGTCTCCTATAGGGGTGTGGGTAAAATGGGTGAAACTCTAAATTGAGTGTTTGAAGGGTGTTAAATGTTGTTATTCTTGGTGATAATCATCTAGAAACAACATTTTGATCATTTTTCTTACATATTGGTGTAGTATGGTAAATGGGGGTTTATGGTGTTCATGGGGTATATGAACTTGGTGGTTAAACTTGGTGTTCAAATGCTGAGTTTGATGATTTCACAAAGTGGTTGTAGTTTGTTGGTGTACATGACGAACTTGTTATTCTTGTGAATCAAAAATGGAGTTGGATAGGAGTGTTATGGATCAATGGTCATGGGTAGGTAAGTACATGCACATAAGGTGTTTGGTGAAATGTCAACAAGTTGATTTTTACCTAAAAGTAGGTTTAAAAGTATGGATGAGGTGAATTAGGTGTTATAATCATAAAAGGTGAAATTTTTATCATTAATGGATGATTTGGGTGTAAACTATGAATGAAATGGTGAATTGGTGCATAACCGTTACCATATACTAAAATTTGGTAAAAACGGGTCAAAAGGGGGTTAAGATGAATGTGAAGATGTGTTATGTGTATTGAATGTAGTTGTATGTGTGTAATACAACTAGGTAATGCTGATGAAAGTCAAGGAACAAGTCAAAGGCCCGGACAAGAACAAGTTGACTTTGGTGGTGATCCTATGGGCTAAGGTGAGTCACCTACTCACTAAATATGCAACCATAAGTCATATTTATGTTGGTGTGTGGGAGTATAATGTTGACTACTTGATTTATGTCTTGTAGTATTTGGTGAATGCTAGGTGTTAAAGTCATAAAAGCTGATGTAGGTAGAAACTGCATTGCTTGGATGAATTATGGAGTTTTGATTTTTGTGTTAAAAACATGGTAGTTGTTATTGTGTATGTAGAATATACATTGTTGGGATTATTTGGTGTGTAACTTGACAATGTATGTGGAATGTGCATTTTTGAGATGAATTGATGTGTAACTTGACAATGTATGTGGAATATGCATTGTTGGGATGATGTGGTGTTTAACTTGACAATGTATGTGGAATATGCATTGTTAGAATGAAATGGTGATTAACTTGACAATGTAGGAGGAATATGCATTGTTAAGGTAGTATATATACCTAAGATCATATATAAGGGCAATTGGAGTGTTTGACTTAAATGATTACTAATTGGTGTGAATGTTATTATGAATATTATGTTATAATTACATAACATAATATGGTGTCATTAAGTGTTTGGTAATAATTGGTGAAATTAGTAAAAGATGGGTGTTTGACTATTAGTGAAATTAGTCAAAATGGGTGATTGACTTGTTAGTGGAATTAGTCACAATGGGTGGTTTACTTGTTAGTGGAACCAACTAGTAAGGGTGTTTGGTGATTAAATTGGTGTATAATTGGTGTATGTATAAATTTGGGTGTTTGGTGATTAAATTGGTGTATAATTGGTGTATGTATAAATTTGGGTGTTTGGTGATTAAATAGGTTAATCATTGGTGTATGTATGAAATTTGGTGTTGGTGATTAAATTGGTGTATAATTGGTGTGTTGAAACTCGATGTTTGACAATAACATGCAATAGGTGTTATATTTTCTTAGTTATTGTTATGTAGTATGTTTACATGTGGTGTGGGGGAATAAGAATGATTCACAAGAGGTGTGAACATCTTATTTGGAGTTTGACTGAAAATAGTCAAACAATTCACAAGTGGTGTGAATTTGGAGTTGGGTTGAATAAAAAGTGGTGTGATCTTCCCATGGTGAATCTATGGTGTTTAAGTAAATAACAAGTGGTGTGATTGCTTACCTTGAGAATCCTTGGTGCAAAAGGAAGTCTCAAGGAAGTGGTGTGAATCATAATTTAAATATTGATGGTTGTAGAGTTTAACACTTTAATTGTGTTTTAAAGTGTTTAAGAATATACATTTCAAATGTTGTATATATTGTAATTGTTGTAAATTGGGAATCCTTGGAGTGAAAGGAAGTTCCAATGGGTTTGGGTGAAAAATGTAGTTCTAACGGGTTTGGGTGGAATGACTCGTTAGTAAATCGTTTTATGTTTATGTTTAATTAAGTCACCAAAGTAGGTTTGGTACTTGATTAATATGTCCATATGGTGTTATGGAATGTATTTGGGGTTAAGGAAAAAGTCGGAAACGATTTCGGGTGTTAAAATGGGCGAAAAACTGCGCAGACACAGGTCTGGGCGCCCAGTGCGCCTAGCAGTGCGCCCATCAGATATCAGTGTGCCCAAAGGTTCTGTAGTGCGCCTACAGTGCGCCCAACCAGTGCGCTGGACACTGAAAATTGTCTGAAATTTCGTGTGATTGATCGGGTTTATTCGGGGGGGGGGGGGGGTCAATGGGGTGAACTCACTTAGTTCTTATGAACTAACACTTGATTGTTGGGTGTGTTTTCAGGTTTTAAATATATACAAATGGGTGGTGCGAGCTCGAGATCGGAAGGAAAGGATCGAACTATCGTTTGTAAAACATATACTTTGGTGTAAATTACATATTGGGGTGTATGTAATGTTTTCATATGTTTTGAAAACATTAAACTGTAAGTTTTTGAAAGTCTTAAGTGGTAAACATGTTTTGTAAACCAAACATGTATGTGGATTTTTCTAGGACCTAAATCTGATGTTGTTTTTAAACACGTGTTATGCGTGTGGGAATTACGGGGCTTACAATCTTGGAAGGTATCTCCTGACACGAGCCTAGGTGGCTTTGTTCCAGTGCCGATCTCATTGTCCAGGTTGAGTAGATTGGACAGATTGATCAGATTCTTAGATGCCATGAATGATGAGAAAAATTTCAAAGTATAGTTCACGAAGTCCCAGTAGAGCCGAGCACCAAACACTACTCGAAGTGAAACAATATTCGAAATAACACTGCAATCGAAATAGGGATCTCAATTGTACTCGAACAATAATTCTATTTCTCGAACCCAGTAGTAATCGAAATCTACTCTGTACTCGAAATATCTTATATTCTAAATGTCTTATACTCGAAATGTCTTATACTCGAAAATATTCTACTCGAATTTCTTCTGTACTCGAAACACTTTGTAGTCGAAATTTCCAACACTACTTTGAACACTCAGACTATACTCGAAATGACTGTACTCGAAAATACTTAAGAAAATTTTATAAAAATTTTATAAAAATATTTCTTAAGATTTGGAGTCCCAAATTTACACAGCAGCCTGATAGAGTAGAGCAGAATGATAAAGTATGAAACTTGCTTGAAAAAGATGTTCCCTTGATGACGAAAAGAGCACTCAGGCTCTGATACCACTTGTAGGTCTCAAACCGGATCAAGAACGTAGCTTTATCACCCAAATCATCATCAATAGACTCTAACAAGTGCGGAATCCATGCTAGAATCAAGAAAGCAAGTAGAAAAATGAAATTTTTGTATTAAATACTGAAGTTCGAGTACAGATGCCTCAATACATCTAGAGAGCAAATGCCTCGGGATTCCAACCTAAACTAGTACAAAATACGTCTATTTATACTAATCTATGTGTACTCGAAGTCTAACATAAAATTACTTCAAGTACTCGAACACTTGGTGTATTCGAACTACATGTACACGAAATCAACAAAAACTATCAAAATTCTGGACTTTAACTCTTCCAATGTTTGACTTTGTCAGTCTTCATCGTGTAGTGGGCTCTACAAAAAGTTACCCCAAATAGATAAAATACCATTATGTGTATCATGCTCTCTTGGAAAACTTGTTACAAGGCCTTCACCATTAAAGATTGAGCATGAATCTCCATTATTTCTTGAAAGAATTCAAGGTGATATATGTGGACCAATTCATCCACCATGTGGACCATTTAGATACTTCATGGTCTTAATAGACGCATCTAGCAGATGGTCTCATGTTTCTTTATTATCGACTCGTAATGTGGCATTTGCAAAATTTCTTGCTCAAATTATAAAATTACGAGCACATTTTCCTGATTATACCATTAAAAGTGTGAGGCTTGATAATGCGGGTGAATTCACATCACATGCTTTTAATGATTATTGCATGTCAATTGGAATTGTTGTTGAACACCTGGTTGCTCATGTACATACACAAAATGGTTTAGCTGAATCATTCATAAAACGGCTACAATTAATTGCAAGACCATTAATAATGAAAACGAAACTTCCTGTGTCTATTTGGGGTCATGCAATTTTACATGTTGGATCATTAATTCGTATGAGACCTAGTATAAATCACAAATATTCTCCTATACAACTTGCTTCTAGCCAAGAGCCTAACATTTCCCACCTCAGAATATTTGGATGTGCGGTGTATGTTCCGATTGCACCACCACAACCCACAAAAATAGGTCCTCAATGAAGATTGGGAATATACGTTGGATAATAAACAACATCCATCATAAGATATCTTGAACCCCTAACAGGTGATGTCTTTACAGCACATTTTGCTGATTGTCACTTTGATGAGACAAATTTTCCAAACTTAGGGAGAGAAAAGAACATAAAAGAAAAGAATGTTTCATGGTGTGAACCTTCATTGTTATATCTTGATCCAAGAACAAAACAATGTGAGACAGAAGTTCAAAAGATAATGCATATGCAAGATATAGCAAATCAATTGCCAGATGCATTTACTGATACAAAAGGAGTAACAAAATCCTCGAAATATCCAACTCACGAATCTCAAGCTCGGGTTGAGATTCCAAGTAAGCAATTAGATAAATATCCAACTCACGAATCTCAAAGACGTTTGAAACGTGGCCGACCAATTGGATCACAGGATAAAAATCCTCGAAAAAGAAAAGGATCTGAAAATGAAAATGACCATAAGGAAAAGGATTCTGATGAAATTCAAAATATCAAAACATTTCCTGATGAAAAAATGAATGATATTAGCAGAGAGATGTCAATTAACTATGGTCACACAAACACATTATGGAACCGATATGAAATGGAAAATATTGATGAGATATTTTCATATTCTGTGGCAAGTTATATTATAAATGGGGATGATGCTCCTGAACCAAAATCAGTCAACGATTGCCAAAATCGAGATGACTGGAACAAATGGAAAGATGATATGCAAGCTGGATTAGATTCACTTAACAAACAAAAAGTTTTTGGTCCAGTTGTTATTACACCAAAGACCGTAAAACCTGTGGGTTGCAAGTAGATTTTTGTGCGGAAACAAAACGAGAAAAATGAAGTTACAAGATATAAAGTCAGACTTGTGGCTCAAGGTTTTTCTCAAAGGCCAGGGATTGACTATGAGGAAACATATTCTCCTGTTATGGATGCAATCACTTTTAGATATTTAATCAGCTTAGCAATATCTAAAAATCTAGAAATGCGTCTTATGGATGTGGTGACAGCTTACTTGTATGGATCACTTGATAGTGACATCTATATGAAAATTCCCGAAGGATTTAAAATCCCTGAAGCATTAGGTTCAAAACCTAAAGAAATGTGTTCAATCAAATTACAAAGATCTCTGTGGATTGAAATAATCGGGAAGGATGTGGTACAATCGTTTGAGTGATTATTTGAAGAGTAAAGGTTATACAAATAATCTTATTTATTCATGTGTCTTTATTAAAAAGACAGCATCAGGATTTGTGATCATAGCTGTGTATGTTGATGATCTAAATATAATTGGGATGCATAAAGAAATTCATGAAGTAATTACTCTTTTAAAGAATGAATTTGAAATGAAAGATCTTGGAAAAACCAAGTATTGTCTTGGTTTACAGATTGAGCATATGCCTAACGGAATACTTGTGCATCAATCAAATTATACAGAAAGGCTCTTAAAGCGTTTCAATATGGAAAATGCAAATTCTTTAAGCACCCCAATGGTAGTTAGATCACTCAATGTTGACAATTATCCATTTCGCCCATGCGAAGATGGTGAAGAAGTTCTCAGTTCGGAGGTACCATACCTTAGTGCAATTGGTGCTCTTATGTATCTTACTAGCAAGATTTAGTTCAGCACCTACAAAAAGGCATTAGAATGGAATTAAACATATTTTTCGATACCTTTGAGAAACTACTGATTTAGGTTTATTTTATCCTAACGATTAAAAAGAAGAATTGGTTGGTTATGCAGATGCAAGTTATTTATCTGATCCTCATAAGACAAGATCTCAAACTGGATATGTTTTCTTGAACGGAGGAATTGCAATTTCATGGCGTTCCCAAAAGCAAACACTTGTTGCAACATCATCAAATCATGCTGAAGTTATTGCACTACATGAGGCCTATAGATAGTGTGTATGGTTAAGGTCTATGACTAATTTTATATTGACTTCATGTGGGTTGAATGAAGATAGAAGTCCAACTACAATTTATGAAGACAATGCAGCTTCTATTTCACAGATGAAAGAAGGGTATATCAAAAGTGACAGAACAAAACATATACCACCAAGATTCTTTTCATACACTCAAGATCTTATCAAAGACAATCAAGTTGAAATGAGATATGTTTCGTCTAGCAACAATTCAGCAGACCTTTTCACAAAAGCACTACCTACAGCCATTTTCAGGAAACACGTGCATGATATCGGAATGCGACATGTACAAACGATATAGTTAACATCAGATGATAATTTGAGGGGGAGTTATATACCGCACTCTGTTTTCCTTAGCTAAAGTTTTTTCCCACTGGATTTTCTTTAGCAAGGTTTTTAAGGAGGCAGTAGTTTAAAATAAATCTCCAAGTTTGAAAAGGTTTCATCCAAGGGGGAGTGTTATATATTTTATATAATTGAAAGATATTGGATGAAAGTTTTTCCAACACTCCAAATTTATATGGACATATTTTTAGACTAAGCATTAAATGTTCTTGTTTCTTGTCTTCCAAAAGGGAACTTTTTTGTAGTATAAATACCACTTCAATGTAAAGAGGAAAATTCACTTCTTGTATACATTCTAAAGTGTTATACAATTCTCTCTTCTTTTCTCTAAAATCTCTTCTATCTTTCTCTTCTAATCTTCTCTAAAGATTGTTAATGTGAGCTAATCATAGTTATATTATAACAAATCTTTCTTTTTAGTTTTTCACATTTTTAAAACATAATATCTTGGTGTATAATGGCTTGCATGGTTGTAACAAGGTTGTAGCGTCTCTCGAATTATGTTAATTATCTATTGGTTATCGAAGTGGACAAACGACAACGATTCTTAATCACGAACTTCGTCATTTGATCAAGAACTATACCCACATCGTAATGGGAAATTACGTCATAATTGTCCAAGTGCTCATTATGTTTGTTGGGTCTCTGAGTCATTTTACAACACTTTACAAAATGATTTGTTAATGTGTTTCTTCAAACTCGAGATTGATTTTTTCATAAAATGACGTCTCAAAACTTGCAACGAGCATTTTAATATCTAACACTCTTTTCAACTAAATTCCAGTTATATCATAGTTCTATGCTCCTATTTGCGAAAGAACACAAACGGTTAACTGATATTGGAACCTTGACCAACATATGATTGTGAGTGAGCCATTATGTAATATAAGATTAGAAAATGCAGTAGAGTTAAACAACCGTAATATGAGGTTTAAGAAAATCAAGAGGGTAAAATAATCGTAAAGGTAACATTTTTTATGTTACTACTTATGCTAAAAATATTTTCTACACAACCTTCAATTATATTGATATGTAGATTAACCCTATTCCAACAAAAACATGCCTTCATCAACAACTCAAATTTCCTAAGATCTACAGAGCCAAAACTAGCGTTGTTAAAACAAGACCATGTCCAACATAAGATATTCAGGCCACTCTTAGTTTAACCAACTCATGACCAGTAGGACTAGTTGAATCGGCAAAGCGGACTAAACTCAGTTTTTTAGTCATGTTTATGTTTAATTATGTTTGCCTAAACATTAATTATGGTTATTTTAATGTTTTTATAATTCTATGAATTTCTAGCATTTTTAATATATTTTATGATTATTGAATCCGTTTTAACCAATGAATCAGTAAGACGTCCAGTTCAATGTTAGGTCTGGTTCTAAAAACGTTGTCAAAAACACCATTGAGAAAGCAACCTCCTTAAAAGTGACTTGTACCAAAAAAAACAAGTTAAGACCACTGAACAAACACCAATAACCATACCTATTTATTTGCATAAAAAAAATATGATACACACAAACCTTACCTCTATTTGTGAATAAAAAAACCAGTTTTGGAAGGTTTCTTAGAGCTCAGATACCAAAAAAAACACAAACATGCATAATAAAAAAAATAGAGAAATATGAAAATTAAATAAAAAAATATAAAAAAAAAAAAAACCCTACAATGAAGGCATAATCAAAAGTTATCACTAAATCATACCAAATTATTTGCCTACAACTAAACAAACTTTGTCAAAAAATTTCAGAATCGGAAGTCCAGGACAATGACTACATTGTTTGAAAAACAGGCCCCGATCTTATCACCATCTTTGTTCCAGCAAACTTCAAAGATCCCACCACTTCCCACATATGTTTTCACTACCTTTGCTTCTTTCACAGACCATATGTGCATGCATTTATCCAGTGATCCACTTGCTAAATACTCCCCGTTTGGGCTAAATGCAACAGAATACACAGGATCCCTTCATTCAAAAAAATAAATATTTACAAATTACTTCACATTATTAGAAACTAGCACGGTTTTTCTTTCAAATGGCTAATTGCATTAGGAGCAATTGGTTTGGTTTATAGTCTGGGTTTCACAGTTCAGTTTACGGTTAACAGTTTGAAGCTGTAACCGAGCCACCGATGTATTGATAAAAGAATTTCAAGTGTTATTTTTGAATATACATAATTAAATACACAACAACAACACATACCCAGTGTAATCCCACCTTGTGGGGTCTGGGGGAGATGAAAACATACCTTACCCCTACCTCAAAGTGATAGAGAGGTTGCTTCATAAGAATCCCCCGGCTCAAAAAGGTTTTGAAAGTTTTCAATAACCAGGTTAAAAAGATAATTAAATAAGCATAAGATTGTTTAATTACAGTAGATATAGATTATTAATCTAAGTGATTTCATGCTCTTGAACTTTATTCGTAAAACCCCTTAAAATGGTCTCATTATAGCCAGGGGTGTTCATAAACCAGGAAACAACTTTTATCATTTTTTTAAGAAAATAAAACAAATTATTATTTTGCAAAAAAAAAATTAAAAAACATTTGTCCAATACTGCCTATATGTTAAAAAAATTATGATTTGAAAAGCTTATTAACAAGTGTTGTACCCATGGGCAACTAGACTATGAAGAAGGCTTCCAGTTTCCACATCCCATAGCTTTATTGTAGAATCAAATGATGCACTGACAACAAAAAATATATATATATTAAATTTACATACCACTGTTGTATAAATAAAAAATTTGTATAAGATTTTAAAAAGCATTTTAACCTTGCTAACATTAACGGCTGATTAGGGTTATTAGTTCCAGGACCTGTGGGGCTCCATCTGATGGTATATATTTCCTGCAAATTAATATCAAAATGTTAGGAATACATGAAAATGATCATAACATGTAATAAAAGTATTTAACATTGTGTACCTTTGTATGCTCCTTTAAATCATGCAAGCATGTATCCTGCTTCATACTCCATATCTACCATCATGATTAATTTAAGTAATTTATATAACTAATCAAGATTTCAAACATCAAGCGTTTTTTTTTTTTTTAAAAAAAAAAAAAAAAGACAATAACCTTTGCAGTAGAATCATCAGAACATGAAGCCAGAAGGGAACCAGTAGGATCCCACTTGATAGCATTAACTTCACCCTGCAGTTACATATGACTACTTTTTAGTTAACACCTTAGCGCATATTTCAAACATCAAAGAAAAAAGTTTAAATATTATGCAAGAAAACTGATCACAAATTAAAACATACCTGATGCCCCACAAACGTTTTTACTGGCCGATTTTCTCCAACTTTACAAACATAAATCATGTTGTCAGTTGAACATGTGGCAAATGAGACGTTATTACGCCAATCAACATCAAGAGTAGGAGCTGCAATGTTCTCAGAACTCTTAAATCACATGGATAAGAATTAAATAAAAAAAATGGAAAAATTACATAATCATTAGGCAATTTTATATATATACATATATAGACGTGAATCTTGCGTAAATCATATTTACCCGACCACAAAAAATTAATATCAAATATACCCATTCAAAGTATTTAAAAATCTTTTATTTACCCAATTCGTTGAATACAAATTTCATTCAAGTTGTAAAGAAAGGGGATAAATGTCATAAATTTGAAAAATGGGATTTTACTAGATATTATGATTTTTGTTGGGAAATATGATATTATACCAAGTTTTAATTATACACCTGCATGAAATTCAAACTGTTGTTTCCATTCTCCAGTCTTAATGTCCCATACAATTGCAGTTTTGTCCACGCTGCCACTTAGAAGATAGTCTCCTTTTTTGTTCCACTTCAGAGAGAATATTGGCCCTTTGTGCTTTGTTAATGTACTTACAAGCTCCCCTAGATTTAATTAATGTAAACTATTAAAATAATGACGAAGATTGAACACAATTCAATTGAACAATCACACAAATAGAAATGACGTAGTATAATCAATCAATGACAAAACAAGAACAATGATGAATTGAATTAGAAATGAACAGACCATTACATCAAGGATGATGTCCAAGATAAACCCTTCTCCAAGTAGAAGCCAATATTAATTCTATCAATTTTCTTCACACCTCCCACTCACACTCTTAACCTATATTTATAACCCCTAACACACACTAGATAATATTACCAAATTACCCTTATCTATAACATACCATAACTACTAATTAATACTAACAAATGAATATAAGTATGAACTGATACGTGCTTTGCTCCAATTATCTTTAAGGACATTTGTGAGCTGGCCCGTATCTATTTCCCCAACGCAAACAAATTCTTTTCTTCTTACGTCCTTTCCAAATCCAAACAGGATATAGAACAACTCGATCATGATGAAAAACATGTCCCCATTCAGGAGTAGAGGAGGCTCCTGATCAAATGGCAGAGAACAAACACGGAATCTCTGTTTGAGGGGTGGACCAAAGGCCCATATCCCATTCAGTCACATAAACTAAATACCCTTTTCCCAACTTGATACGAATTCTATCAAAGAAGCAAACAGGGAGACCCAAGGCAATCACCAAACGTTGTGAAAAAAAATTACCAGTACCCAAAAGTTCAGAAGAACCTATAGCAGCCAATCCGTTTTTGTTCCCTTGATTCAAGATTTCATCATCTACCGATAAAAAATATCGAAGGTTACCTACCTCCATTGGAATCAAACCTGGGTGTAATGAAGGGCACCGAATGAGTCTTGTCGGAACAAACAGGTAACCCACGCTCAGTTAATGTGAGTGTATTAACACTTTTGGGCTCCCCTTGACCCAGCACTTGAGGCCCATCACCTTTACCTGTTAAAGGCCCAAAAGAATTCTGATAACGAAAAGGAAAAAAAGAGAGCGTACAATCGACAGAATTAGTGCGCCATATATCCTCTGCATCATCGATGTAATCGGAAATCAAATCCAATTGTTGGATCGTATTGAACTGCTCAGAAGGATTATGAAGTTCGAAGCTACCAATCGTTACCTTCTTACCGTCGACGACATGGATTAGAGCATCGTGAATCAAATCCAATTGCTCAGAAGGAGTAGGAATCGCGAAGCCCTCAAAACGTTGCAGTAGCTCTGATTGGAACTCCGACCATGTAATGGACTCCCAGATCTGAGTAAGCGCCGTGAACCAGTGATGCGCTACCCCAATCATACGAAATTGGACGAAAGGAAGGCGTAATTCATCAGGAAGAGGATTGAAATCGAAATAGAGATTTGCCTTATGGAGCCATTCTTGAGGATCAAATCCATTGAAATCAGGTAATTGTACCTTCTTAACCGCCCATGGAATGTCCGTCTGATATGTATTCGCCCCTAAATTGAGATTAGGCGACGACAATAAACCACTGGAAACTCCCGCACCAGATCCAGATGGTCCATCTACCTTCTGTTTGTCATGGTATTGCATCCAAGCTAACATGACTTGCCGAAATTCAATTGATGCCCCACGATCAACTTCTAAAACTTGCAGAGTGGCTTGATTTCATTGACATCAGCTTGCAATTGATGAAGTTGTTGCTCCTGTACCTCCAGGCGAGCGTACGTATCACGAGTTTCCATGGATACCGGCAGATCAAGGGCAGGTTGGACCATTGATGAAGATTGAACACAATTCAATTGAACAATCACACAAATAGAAATGACGTAGTATAATCAATCAATGACAAAACAAGAACAATGATGAAATTGAATTAGAAATGAACAGACCATTACATCAAGGATGATGTCCAGGGTAAAACCCTTCTCCAAGTAGGAGCCAATATTAATTCTATCAATTTTCTTCACACCTCCCACTCACACTCTTAACCTCTATTTATAACCCCTAACACACACTAGATATTAATATTACCAAATTACCATTATCTATAACATACCATAACTACTAATTAATACTAACAAATGAATATAAGTATGAACTCTATCAAATAACCATTAGCTACAAATGTTCTTTAATTGCCATCTAAGCAAAATCTCACTTTTCTCCTTAAATTCAAAACGATTTACCATCTTTACTCCATATTCTGGCTTGACCATCATAAGAACCAGTTGCAAGAAGTGTACCCTCACCCTATATAAAACAAAGAGTATATCAAAATCCAAAATAAAAAAAAGTAAGCGGAAGATTCTAGAACGTGAAACCGAGCACAGACAAAACTCATTCCAGTCTAGTGTGGTTACATCTTTGCTCTTATCATTTGTTCTACCTCGGTAATGCTTTAAAACAACAACATTTAGGAGCCCTTTCTGAGAGTTTGAGCTACACGGTCCATCACCAACAGTCCAGATTCTAGCTGTAGAATCTCCAGACCTGAAACATATCAATAAAAAATACAAATTTATATGAGAATCTTGAATTGTTTCTGTCTCTCTCTCTAGCTTGCGTATGATCTACGAGTTCAGGTAAACAACCGGTAACAACCTACAACCTTCGCCGGCCGGAGAAGC